>OVBE01017261.1:0-10521 GCA_900406425.1 Iberis pinnata | reverse complement strand
ATCTACCGTCGACCTGACGGGAAAAGACGACCACGCCGAGAACACGGCATCTGACCACGAAGAAGACGCCCCAGAGCTTACCATGAAAGATCTGCTAAAACAGATGAAATAGCAGTAGGCAGAAACCGCCAAGCTGAGAGCGGAATCGCAAACCCTCAGAGCGCAGCTCGAAGATATCACCGAGTCCGCAGAGGGAAGAGACCTACACACTATCACCCGGAACCTGTTCGGGACCTCTCACCAAACTCCTCCTACAGGTGGGGATCGAGGGCGCATATACCACATTAACACAAACAGGTTCAGGAGCTCGGTCGAGGACACCGAGATGCGGAGCATCCGTGAACAGCTGAAAATTATGAGCTCACAGGTACACCAGGCCACCAGCTCGGCCCCGGACATCACACGCGCCATAGAGGAGACTCAACGAACTCCCTTCTCGAGAAAGGTCACCGACATACCACTTCGGCACTCTGCAAAAGTAAAATTCACAGGATACGACGGTTTGTGTCAGTTGTTTGTTGACAATTTGTCAGGTTCGGCTTTGGAGTGGTTCTCCCGCCTGGAGCCAGGAACCATCGACACCTTCCAACAGCTCTCCACCGTATTCGTCAAACATTACTCCATGTACATCGCGAAGAGAGCATCGACGACTGACCTGTGGAATCTATCCCAACGCGAAGACGAAACACTGAAGGATTTTATTGACAGGTTCAAAGGAATCATAGCTCGTATCGTGATCAATGACGAGGGGGCAATCGCCGCACTACGAAAAGAACTGTGGTTTAAATCAAGGTTCAAAGACGAGCTGCTCATCAATCCGCTACAAACGCTCGAAGATGTGCTCCACCGAGCTAACAAATTCATCGAAATAGAAGAAGAGCATGCCGTGATGTCTAAAAAGCACCACGGTAGTCGATCTAGCCGAGATAAGGAGGAGATCCCCCACGAACCAAGGCAACACTACTCAAGAGACAAGCGACATGCCACTTACGCAATCACGGATAAAGAAAAACGCACTGACCAGCCTCCACCATCTGATAACGACCCAGAGGCTTACTGCGAATTCCATAAACGAACTGGACATAAGACCGTAGATTGCCGACACCTGCAAACCATCCTCTTAAGAAAGTACCAGGACGGAAAAATCAATATTAGCAGGAAACAGGGCAACAATAGGCGACGAGGTGGAAATACGTGGCACAATTCATCTACTAAGGACAGAGACAAGGATAAAGCACACCAAGTCAGTACGGTTCGAGAAAAAAGTTCGCATACCAGCGACGATATGGAACCTCCAACCAGAACGAGAGATCGTAGCCCCGATGACCAAGCTAAAGATGGATCCTTACCTAGACGGTGAGTCAACGTAATTATGGGAGGGCTAGTCTCGTGCAACGACTCCGTACGATATATCCGGAACTCCAAACGACGAGCTACAACCGCAGAAAAGGAACGCACTGACATAGCACCGACCTCTTCACCAATCGAGTTCCGCGACGTCGACCTAAAAGGCCTAAGCCAACCTCACAACGACTTCCTAGTCATCGAACTCGTCGTTGCAAACACGGAGGTANATATCATCTTCAAGAGAACGCTCAACAACATGGGAGTGAACGCCGACCTAATCAAGGCAGGTAGCAGGACACTCACGGGATTCAGCGGCGAAATTGTCTCTTCCACCGGCACTATCAAACTGCCCGTCCAGGCCGGAGGCTCTACCCAAATGGTTAGATTTGTCGTCATGGAACAAGACTCGGCATTCAACGTGATCCTGGGAACTCCATGGCTTTACTCCATGAAGGCTGCAGTATCAACCTACCACCAATGCATAAAGTTTCCTACAGAGAGCGGGACATGGACGATCAGAGGAAATCAACGTGTAGCTCGGACTTGATTCCTAACTGAGCATCGAAATCGAACATTGCAAGTATCAGACAGAACGGCGAGCCCAGCACCGACTTAGGACTCCACACCAGAGCTAGACAAAATCGAGCAAATCAGTATATGCGCCGAATACCCAGATTGGACCACAGGAATCGGAAAAGAGCTAGACGAAACCATCAAAACCGAGCTGATCAAGTTACTTAGAAAGAATGCAGGTACCTTTGCCTTGACCATGGACGATATGAAAGGAATCGACCCGTCAATCACCTGTCACGAGCTGGACGTAGACCCGAGCTATAGACCGATAAAGCAGAAACGCCGCAAACTCGTAACGAAACGATCACAAGCAGTTAATGACGAAGTAGAAAAACTCCTGAAGGCCGGCTCAATTGCCAAAGTGAAGTATCCAGAATGGCTTGCCAATCCTGTCGTGGTTAAGAAGAAGAACGACAAATGGCGCGTATGCGTCGACTTTACTGATCTCAACAAAGCGTGCCCCAAAGACAGTTTCCCCTTACCCCACATAGACAGATTAGTCGAAGCTACTGCAGGTAACGAGCTCATAACGTTCATGGACGCTTTTTCAGGATACAATAAGATCATGATGCACCAAGGAGATGGAGAAAACCGTCTTTATCACAGATAGAGGAATCTACTGCTACAAGGTAATGCTTTTCGGGTTAAAAAATGCAGGAGCAACGTACCAACGCCTTGTCAACAAGATGTTCGCAGAAGAGATCGGCAGATCAATGGAGGTCTATATTGACGACATGCTCGTCAAATCGGCAAGGGCTAACGACCACGTCGGCCATCTGGAAAAATGCTTCGAAACACTGAACTTATACGGAATGAAACTTAACTCGGCCAAATGCACCTTCGGGGTCACCTCTGGCAAATTTCTAGGTTACGTCGTCACCAAAAGAGGAATCGAAGCAAATCCCAAACAGATCGGAGCTATCCTCAACCTGCCAGCTCCACAAACGAGAAAAGAAGTACAAAATCTCACAGGTCGTATTTCCGCGCTAAACAGGTTCATCTCACGATCCATCGACAAGAGCTTGCCGTTCGATCAACTACTCAAAGCAAACAAATGTTTCGAGTGGGATGAAAAGTGCCAGGTCGCATTCGACGAACTCAAAACATACCTAACCACACCTCCTGTACTCGCGAAGCCAGAGGATGGCAAAATCCTGTATCTTTACGTTGCAGTTTCCGAAGCTGCAGTTAGCGGCATCCTAGTCAGGGAAAGCCAGGGGGAGCAGAAGCCGATTTTCTATGTCAGCAAGTCACTTAACGGCGCCGAAACGCGATACCCGACGATCGAGAAGGTAGCACTAGCAATAGTGTCTGCAGCCCGGAAGCTACGACCTTACTTCCAATCGCACATTATCGTTGTACTGAGCAACCAACCACTGCGCACCATCCTTCACAGCCCGAACCAGTCCAGGAGGTTGACCAAGTGGGCGGTCGAGCTCAGCGAATACGACATTGAATATCGGAATCGAACATGTTCAAAAGCTCAAGTTCTTGCAGATTTTATTGCAGAAATACCTCCCGAGGCGCAAGTCGCACCCCCACCAAGCATATGGAAGCTTTACGTAGACGGTTCAAGAAGAAAACAAGGATCAGGTGCAGGTGTTAGACTCGAATCACCAACAGGCGAGGTGCTCGAACAAGCCTTCAGGATCAAGTTTGAAGCATCCAATAACGAAGAAGAATATGAAGCGCTACTGGCAGGTCTACGACTAGTAAAGAACCTCGGCGCTTCACAAATACACGCTTTCTGCGACTCCCAGTTCCTCGTCACTAGCCAGTTCAGTGGAGAATACGCAGCAAAGAACAAAAGGATGCTACAGTACCACCAAATGGTCCAAGAATTGGCCAGCTGCTTCGAAAGTTTCGAATTAACCAAGATCCCACGAAATGAGAACACGCTTGCCGACACCCTAGCCAACTTGGCTTAACAAACGAGCTCGAGATAAAAAGAACTATCCCGATGGAGTACTTAACTTCGCCGAGTATCACAACCGCAATGTCCAACGCTATCGACGAGCTGATATCCTTTGAAGTTGAACAAGACCAACACGACATACATGACTGGTGAACTCAAATAAAGGAACACATCCTCGAAGGAAAAATACCCGAAGATAAATGGGCAGCCCGGCGACTTCGAGTCAAGGCAGCAAGATACACCATCATAGATGGGAAAATTTACAAGCGGTCCGTATCTCGAATCCTACTATTATGCATCTCGGGGGATGACGTGCAGAAGGTACTAGCCGAACTTCAGGAAGGTGCAAGTGGAAGTCACTCAAGTGGACGCTACTTGACGCCAAATGATGCAAGATGTGCCAAAGACATGGACCGACTAATCACGCACCTACCAAACTATTAAACGCATCTGTCAGTCCTTATACATTCATGAAGTGGGGGATGGACGTCGTCGGACCTTTCCCAAAAGGAACAAATAAGCACAAATTCCTACTAGTTATGACCGACTATTTCACCAAGTGGGTTGAAGCCGAGTCATACACCTCGGTCAAAGCTAAACAGGTTTCACATCCAAAACACCACAGACTTCTAACTCGGTAAGGTGATTCCTACGTACAGGATCGTTAACGACCCGACCTCTCTGTGAGTATTGCAGGTACAAGACTTCATCTGGAAAAACATAATATACCGACATGGCATCCCATACGAAATCATGACGGATAACGGCACTAACTTTTGCGCAGAAACAGTGCAGACCTTTTTAGACAGGTGGATGGCAAGCCAGCCACAGCCACGACATGCACGTCGATTTATACTAATTATCCATTTATTGTCGATGCTTACAGATGGAAGATCCGACTAAACCACTCCACACCAAGGTAACCACAAGCGAATGGGCAAGCCGAGGCCATCAACAAATCCATCATCAACGGACTCAAGAAAAGACTCGATGCAAAGAAGGGAAATTGGGTCGCCGAACTGGATGGCGTCTTATGGTCCTACCGAACCACACCTCGACAATCCACCAATCAGACACCGTTCTCCTTTGCCCACGGTATCGAAGCTTTAGCACCATCTAAAGCAGCTGTATTCAGCCTGCGCCGAAGAACGTTGCCAGATTACGAAGCAGTCAACGACGATATGCTCCTCGATTCCCTTGACGACATCGAAGAAGTCCGAGATAGAACGCTGTATCGGATACATGCCTACCAGCAAGCAACCAGACGATACTATAACAAAGGAGCCAAGCAGAGACGATTCGAAGAAGGCGACCTAGTGCTACGAATGACCTACGCAAATACCGGCAAAGTGAATGCCGGAAAACTGGGAGCTCGATGGGAAGGACCCTACGGAGTTTCCAAGGTAGTCAAACCCGGAGTGTAAGAACTGAAGTCTATTGACGGAAAGCAGACTCCAAACTCCTGGAACGCCACCAAGCTTAAGAAATTTTATTCTTAGGTTTCCTTTGTACCGTGAACTACGACCTGGCTTGATCCCTGTTTACAGGGTACGTAGGAAACCGACTGGGTGCAGCTATTTCACTTAATAAAAATATTTTGTTTTTCTCAAACCATGTACCGATCTCTCGAGCCAATCTCGGTGTTTCTCACATAAACAAACATACCAACTACACCTTCGCAATAACAACCACAAAAGCCGAGTCATAACTTGCACATTCCCTGTGCGAATACAAGGATGTCAGCGAGATCAAAGTTTTCTCGTCTTGGTTTTAAATACCTTATAAAAAGCCGAGGTCCATCTCGCGTACTCCTAAATATGAGTACTGAACAGGTGCGAAGTCACAATGTTTGGGCTACATCCCATATTATGAAAATGCCGAGCTCCGGCTCGCGTACTCCTAAAGCTGAGTATTGGGCATGTACGAAGTTACAACGTCAAGAGCTTAAGTCTCATTCTAAAAAGCCGAGTTCCGACTCGCATACTCCAACCGTGAGTATTGACAAAACTACAATTGTCGTCCATAGATCAATTATCGAAGGGATGATCTGCGTGTCGCCTCCTTCGGCCTTTGATCGAGTGGTTTTTTAGTTCGCACAAGGATTAGAGAAAAGTCTACTTAAAAAAAAACAAAAACAAGGACACAAGTAACAACAAGGCAGGCAGCCAACATGTTTGTCACTTGCATAACTCGTTGAACAGAGTATTACACGAAACACACCGAGCTATTTTCATTATCAAAAAACGAGTCTTACAATTTTTCTGAAAAACAGTAGCAACGACCTACCAGATGTGCAAATCTGAAAAACTAACATCCTTAAAAGTAAAAGCAAGATGCCGACATATCAGGCAGATCCTAATCCCAAGAAAACACGACAGGTACCCCAAAGCAACACAAGAGGTACAAGTCGAGCTGACCCCAATCCTAAGAAAACTAGGAAAGCTGTCCAAAGGGAATAGCTAACCCCTTGGCGTCAAAGGGTTGCAGGATGGGCCGCGGCAGAAGCGCCCGAGCTCCCCGGAACAGGTTGGATCAAATTTGATCCATGTTCATTAAATGCAGGCCAGAGCAGGAAGTCTTCAGGTACGATGTCTGCTATGTGAATAGCATCGTACTTTGCCTTAAACTCCACCACATCTGCCTCGAGCTTCACCATAATCTCGGGTGACACAGAACCACCCTCCTCGACTATAAGCCTCACACAATCCAAAGTCCCTTGAGCCTGGACATACTCTAGGACAATGGGATCAACCTTATTCCCGTCCTCCACATGTTTCCTCAGCTTCTCGAGTTTAGTTGCACATTCAACCTGAACCTCCCGCCGTGCTGACGCAGCCTCTGCAGCTCGGAGACTCGAAGCCTTTTCATCTCGACCGCATATAACTTCTCAAGGGCACGGTAGGCTTCTTGCAGCTCGAGAAATTCGTCACATGTTTGTTCTCGAATCACTTGCTCCTTGAGAAGTTCCGCCACGGCAATAGCACACTTCTCTTTCAGCTATTTTCTCAAAACAGCTATGTCATTGTTAGAAGATGCCGACATGTCACATAGCGCTTTCTTCAGTTCAGCTACCTGCGAGGTCAGTTGATTGATGGCCTCGACCTGCTTGTCTAGCTTTAACCATTCGCTAGCAAGGCGCCGCTTATACTTCTCCACCAGCTTCGATAACTTCTCCAGTTGTCCCTCGTCTCCAGCAACAGCCCGGGGTTTATTTTCATAGAATGCGACGATCTCGTTGGTCGTCGCCAAGGTCTGCCATCAGTCGCATGACGAGTTAGAACTTGTAATATGACAGGAAACAGAATTAAAATCACAGGTGTACCTGGCAAGCTTGCCGATACAGCATTTCATAAATTTCTGGAGCCAACATCCGATCTACAATAGGAACGATCAGACCATTGGCCCCTAGATGGTTCACTAGGCCGGCACACGCTTGTGTGTCCTGAACAAATGGTGTTCCCCTATGTGCAAACGAGAAAGCCCAGCTTCCCGCTGCATTGTTTTGCCTCTTACTTTGGGAGCTTCCTCCCTCAGCAGCTTGACGATCAGCAGTTTCTTGTTCTTCTTCTCCCTCGTCAACCTGTTCCTCATCATCACCACCTGCTCCAAGAAGGTCCGGGAGCTCTTGAGCAAACAACGCCAAGCTGGGATCCAGGGAATCCACGGACGCGGTCATCTCTCCCAATATCTGGGAGGTAGTCAAGTTCTTAGCAGGAGGAGCAGGAAGCGTAGCCGACGAATCGGCGGTAGGTACATCTCCAAAAGGAGTGACTAACTGCTCCTCTGCAGTTTCTTCTGTTTGTTGGTGTTCCCCAGTAGAAACACCGGCATCCGTTGTTTGCCCCCCAGGAGGGACTTCTCTTCTCGAACCTTGTTCCCCAGTAGGAACAACAGTTAGGTTTGGCTCTTCAGCATCCTCGACCGCGATCACCTCCTCTCGAGAATCCTGGTCCCAAGCGGTCTGACGCCTTTTCCTGCGTTCTAAAGGAGGGCAAGAATCTCTACTACCTGCAAAAGCAGACATTTGATCATGCCTCCTCTTCGAGCTCGAAGCAGACTTCTCAAGGGTCAACCTGTAATCGGTGATTGGAGGTGGACAACCCATTTTCTTCTTCTTAACAGGGCAAGAATTGAGATCCCAACTAGCTGTACAAGGAGTTAAAATTGCAGTTAGACACGTTGATAAGCTGTAAGACTGCAAGTTACCATATACCCTTACCGGCGTTGATGAACGGGATGTTTTCTTCAATACAAGAACGGTCGAATTGTTTGATGTGGACAGCTCCTGCTTCAAGTAACTTTTTGGAGTCCACAAGGAAATTTCCGGGATGCGGGCCAATATTGGAATGCAAATCTACAATAAAACAAGGAGATCCAAGTTAGGAACAATTCAAATTTGACTGTGCATATATTTCAGCTCGACGGTCCTAGGTGGTATCTACCAAAGGTCTCGGCCCATTTTCTTCTCAGGATCCTCCCTACATCTCCCACGGACTCTGGAACGACCTTCGGGAAGAAATACTTTATTTTGTGGCGTGGATCTTGTCCCATGTACCGATAGTTATCAGTTTATACTACTGCTTGAAGTTAATGTAGACAAAGTCGGTGTTTATTCTTGTCCCCTTTTGAACAATCGGATTGATTGACGACATGTTCTCCAGGTACCTAACGCCGAGTTCCACTTGGAATTTCTGGGCATGTGTTAGTAGGGCAATCATTTGCCTGATTGAGGGGGCAGACAGCTGCGAAATCGCGATCTTCCGTCTAGCACAGTCTGATATCAGCAACTTCGGCATAGGCAACCAGAGATGACACTTCCTAAACAGGGACTCGTATAAACACACATAATCTTGGGGGCAATCCCAAGGTCTTTGATGAGGTTTGGGGATTATGAGTGGAATCCCGTTTAAGCAGGTGAAGTCATCGACAACCTCTTGAAGTGACTTCACATCGGATTTCGTAGGTGCGAGACCCGTCAGGTCGTCATCCGGAGCAGCCAAGTTGCCTTGGGGAACTCGTTCATCAAGATCTACCTCTACCTCGTTGACGCGCAGGTCATCGCGAGAAGCAGAGGATTCAGCAAGGTTGGAGAGGAGGACATAATTACCGAGCTATTTATGTTAACCGCCGAGCTGAGTTTCTAGAGAGAGAGAAAGAAGAGAGAAAGGAGAGCGATTTTTACCTGCAAGAGGAATTCTGAAACTATGAAGTCCAGATATAAAGTGGCGAGGGGGTATTTATACCTTGAAGAGATTGCAGTTACCGAGGCGCGTGATGATTGCGCATGGGAAACTCAAAGGGCGCGACTCTTTAGCTTCCCCCTACAGAAACGGTTCGGGGGGGGGAATATAATGGAATACATATGTTATGAGAAATGCCATAATTGGTGGATTTTTTGAGATATGCCACAAACATGTGGTATAGTGGTATGGAAAAAAATACATTTATACCCTCATCTTTGATTTTGGGGCAACAAAAAAATGAGAGAGTATAGCTTTCATTAAATGACATTTCGTGTGACATGATGTGACAAAAAGCATTACACATTGGTTAATTAATTGTGGTTGCGAAATGAAGCTTCTTCGTATATTTGTTGCAAAGAGAATGAATCGACAAGTAAGTAAGCTCCACTATTTTTTTGGTTGATTTTGTGTTTTAAAAAAAAATTCTAGTTGATTCTCATTGAATGCTTTGGTATGTAAGCGATTTATTGTAAACGGTTAAGATGTGCACCATTTTGGATGTTGTGTGGACTTAGATAACGACAGACAATTCTCAACAAGATCATTGTTCTTATTATACGCCTAGGTGAAATGCAATGGACGAAACTGTCATGATAATACTTAGTGTTGGGGGTGCTTCGATTCAGGAAGTTGACATTTTTTTGTTGCTAAAGATATGTATGTGAAATGTGTTATACATAGGGTAATGAAAGGTACCAAATTTTTATAGCTCGAGTTGTTAAAGCCTATGGTGGAAGAATACGTGAAGAGCAAATAAGTTTGAACTACTGGCATAAAAGCACATATGTTGTTTTCATGCAAGAGAAAATGCCACCAATGTGTGTGGATAGGGATGATGGGTTGGAGAGCTTCAAGAAGACAAGATCAGGAAGCGATAGACTTAGTATGGTTATGTCCATCAAACAAGTTTCTTCAGTGAACAATGAAGGACGATTGAACTCTGACATATGCTCACGTAATCCAAGTACCTTAGAAAATGAAGAGTTGTTTGAAACATATGAAGATGAGGACTTCTTTGAAACAGTTAAAAAAATTGAAAGTGTATACAAAGGTTCTGCTGCAGTGGATGCCAACAATGATGCGAGTGGACATAAAAATTTCGATAATGGGCATAATTTATATGTACCCATGGAAGAGGATATGGATGGAACAATTAGCTCACATAATGTACATGAAGCTAGTGGATGTGTGATACGCTTATAATTTAATCCTAAACTAGTAATGCAGAGAACAGTTCAAAGTAGCACAGTAAAGGGTATCGAATCCACAGAGACCAGAATGCACGTTCAGTTNAATTAGGGAAATCTGTAGGTATTCAGGTTTAAAGTCAAGTTAACATGCAGGATTTTAGATTGAAAATAGTTCTCAACATGAAAAACGAACTTTGAATAATCTCCTCCCGGAGTATTAAACCCTATGATCGAATTGCCAGAGACAAACTCC
>OVBE01017260.1:0-10521 GCA_900406425.1 Iberis pinnata | reverse complement strand
ATTGCAAATTTATTTCTTGTATTGCTTCCGTATTGCAGATTTATTTCTTGTATTGCAAATTTATGTCCGTATTGCAGACTTATGTTGGGATCTATTGATGATTTTTTTCTATGTCCAAATCAATTGAAACAAGTTTTTAAGTAGAGGAGAAAAAATTATGAATTTTGATATAAAATTTGTAAATATAAAAATAGTTTATTATGAAATAATTGACGTTAAATAATACGGGTGAATGTTTAAATCAACATGACCTTACCATTTTTGATTCAACGGACACCAATTAATCCCCCTCATTTTTTTTTTTTTTTCAACACTTTCATTGGAGAGAGTCAACGGTTGAATAAGTTTATTCAACACCCCCATTGTACATGGTCTAATGATTTTAGTGTTTCGATTTACCTTGTTTAGTATTTACGGTTCTAGTTTGTGTCCTGTCTTCTTACCATGTTGTCAGACTTTGCTTTTTGAGATTTTAAACTTATATAATCGAGTTTGTGGGCTTAGTGTTTCGCGTTTGTAAAATCCATTCGGTGACAAAACCCCCTCATATTTTATGTTCAATTCTTCTTTTCATCTCCAATTTTGAACTATTTTGTAAAGTTTTGTCTTGCTTTGTTTGTAAACGGTTTGATACATTTATTGTGTTTCTAACTTCCCAAGGCAGCAACTTTATAATTCCATTGCTTGACCAAAAGTTAACATCATCTTAACATCATGATAGAATCCGGCAAAAGTTAACATCATCTTATGTTAATGAACAGATTTCCTAAACTATATTTCAGAGCTAAGAAAGAGATTAACAACTGAAATTAAACAGAATAAACAAAAAGGAAAGTCAATGCCCGAACCATACAAAAAGCAACATTTGTGCATGGTGCGTTCTTGACTCCCACTTCCCACTAAATATTACCATTTCAAAATACAAATAACTTCAAATAACAAAATTACAAAAAAAAAGAAAAAACCCAACAAAAATGAACAAGAGATTGAAGGACTCAGAAGAATAATGGTTTCTTACAATCTTTGCAGGCATTGAAGGCAAAAGTAACTACTTAATAACTATGACTTGTCTGATCATTGAAGAGCCTTCTCAGAAATCAGATGGGAGTTGAAGGTGGTTTTAATTTGGTGGACAGTGGTACTGATGAGTTTATTAACTGTTTCCATTGACTCCATATTCAATTTTGCTGACTCTGAACTACTCACCATTATCTGAAACCCAACTGTTATCAATGACCCTCCTTTGGTCCCTTCTATTCCATCTTGTGAAATTGCAAAACCAGACGGTAGAATTGGAATGTAAGATATTTCTTGACCGCTCATTGCTATGTTTAGTGCTGATAAATCCACAGGAGTATAGACTACAAGCGAGCCTGATGAGTCTATGCAGCTTTCTTGTAGAATCAGCATGTTGTTTTCTGATGATGATGCATTGAATCCCTAACAAAACAATACATATTCATCAAGAAGCAGAAACAAAGAACAGTACAGTTTCGAATTAGGAAGCTTACTCGAAGAACCGATATACAATTTCCAGGATTTGATCCATTTGAGACATGAGCAACTTCTTGAACAGAGTTTCCATTTGAAAGAACATCCCACTACAAAATCCGAAAAACATCTCAACTTAAGTTTAACAATTTGAAACACTAAATGGTGTTTTGGTGTGAGGTAGTTAGTACCTGAGGCCGACTTCTTTCATCTTTGAGGAAATTGAAAACGTTTTGTGGAGAAATTGGAAGCCAGAAAGTGGTTGCTGCACATAGAACCATCCCATTTGGTTCATACCGGCTTTTATGCGAAGTCACACGGATTCCAGTTTCATCCAATCCCGAAACAACCACCGATTGAGTGTTGTTAGATGTGCCAACACTCAAGCAGAAGTTTCGTACCATTCTTTGAGCAAGTCTCATTATACTTCTCTTCCCTTCAGGCGATGGAACCACTGAAATGGTTTCTAAATAGGGTCACTCATGGTCATGGGTTAGCTAAAGCTGATCGATTTAGATTTTAAACCTTTTAGCTTACCTCCTCCGAGATCACGGGATGATGTTGCTGGTTCCAATAGACTGGTGAATCTCTCACACATTCTTTGGAGAGTAGCAATCCAACGTTCAGCTCCAAAAGCTAATCCTTTATGAACACTATCTCTAAACATCTCAGGAACTGGTACTTGCTCCTCGATTTCAACATGTTCAACCCATGTAACCTGTTGTGCAAATTCAAAAGATATAATCAAATCATATAATATACTAAGGAATAAATCAAAAAAAGGATAAGTAGAGATACCTTGGAATAGCCTTCAGACATGTCTTGAATTAAACAACCAGAGGGAAACTTGTATGACCGAGACTGAGATATAAACTGAGAAGACTCATAGGAGACATTAACAAGTGCCCATGTTCCAGGTTCGATTTGTTGACAATATCTTAACACACAGAACTGACGCGTTGTTACCAATGGTGAAAGCACTTGAAGCTCTTCAAGCATCTAACACAAGCCATAGCAAAGTTAATCAAAAGTTTCACAAAAAATAATCTTCAAAATTAGTGTTTTACCAAATGCAATGCATCTCCATGGGCACGGTTTGTTCCAGATGAGATCACCTCAAGGGTTTTAGACGATGCAACGAGTGAAGGAAACAGCTCTACATATTTCACCTGCAAATTAATGAAAACTCGCATGAGAAAACCAATTGTGAAGAAACTATGATTTGAGTTAGATACTTACGGAGTCCATGAGCATGTCCACAAGTGTCATAGCATTAATGAAAACAACACCAGAAGATCTAGATGCTTCGATTCGAAAGTTATGGTTCTTTCCTCTATGGCTACTTGATCTTGGAAATATATTCTCATAGCTTTCGAGATTGAGTACATCTCTACATTCATCAGTTTTGATCCATAGAGGTTCATTTGTTTGTATAAGCCTAAGCAATTCTTCTATAGCAGTCACAGCAATATTAGTCATAAGAGACTTATCCATGTCTGATACACCCAAGTTTGGTTGAGATGAAGCAGCCATTGAAGAACAACTTCCTGGAAGAAGATCAAAATCAAGAGAAGGTGCACTATGGAATAACTCTAATGGCGAAATGTTCATAGGATTTAGTAATGGTGAGAGGTGAGAAAGTGGTCTTCCCATGAATCTAGCTGCAATACTTGAAACCCTTTCAAGCTACAAAAAAAAAAATATATCAAATGTTAACAAAAACAAATCACAATGTATCAAAAGGGTTTTAGAGAAAACTAGTACCTCTTCTCTTAGCTGTGCATTTTCAATTCGAAGCTTCTGTTCATCAAAGTAAGAATCTTGATTAACAGGAGAATCACTACAGTTAGGGCAAATGGCATGTTTAATAGCTTCTCTAATTGCAATGTTTTCGCAACGAATCTTATCATTCTCTTCTTTCAANAGTGGTCTTCCCATGAATCTAGCTGCAATACTTGAAACCCTTTCAAGCTACAAAAAAATATATCAGATGTTAACAAAAACAAATCACAATGTATCAAAAGGGTTTTAAAGAAAACTAGTACCTCTTCTCTTAGTTGTGCATTTTCAATTCTAAGCTTTTGTTCATCAAAGTAAGAATCTTGATTAACAGGAGAATCACTACAGTTAGGGCAAATGGCATGTTTAATAGCTTCTCTAATTGCAATGTTTTCGCAACGAATCTTATCATTCTCTTCTTTCAATGCACTATTATCAGCTCTCTCATGTTGTGCCTACAAACAAAAGAGAAGCTAAAGTAAAGGTCTTTTTCTCTGATGGAGACGAGACAAGAAAGTGATAAAGTGAAAAAAGTTAAAACCTTTTTTTGTGTTCTTCTGTTCTGAAACCAAAACTTGATTTGTCTTGGAGTTAAACTCAATTCTCTGNATGCACTATTATCAGCTCTCTCATGTTGTGCCTACAAACAAAAGAGAAGCTAAAGTAAGGGTCTTTTTTCTCTGATGGAGACGAGACAAGAAAGTGATAAAAGTAAGAAAAGTTAAAACCTTTTTTTGTGTTCTTCTGTTCTGAAACCAAAACTTAATTTGTCTTGGAGTTAAACTCAATTCTCTGCTAAGTTGCATCCTCTGTTTCTCATCTGGATGTTGACACTCATTGAAAGTTCTGTAAACGAAACGAAAAATCATCATCAAGGAAGGACCACAAAGAAAACGAAAGAAGAAAAGTAAGGATTATACGATTCAAGGCGTTGAATCTGTTGAGGTGTGTGGCGGTGGAATCGTTTCTTCTTCTTCTTGTCTGATTCAGAACCGTCGTGATTTTGGCTATCGCCGAGAAACTCCATCTTCATTCCAAGTAATGTGTAGATGAAGCAACAGTAAACAAAGTTGTTTTTCTCTACTCTATTTAAACCAAACAAGTAAACAAAACTTGCAAACTCTGGACCATTACACAACTGTCGCCATTAAAACAAACAAAAGAAAGAAAAAAGAGAGGAAAAGTTTCAAACTTTAAACAGAAGAAAAGATAATCGTGTGAGAGAAATGAAACGGAAGAGAATCTGAGAAAATATATTTTGGGGGGAATGAGAAAAGACTAGATTTGGTATGCGATAATTTCAAGGTTTAGAATCTCACGCAGTGCCCAATAAAATCCCCAAAATTCAAATCAAATCCATAATTATGTCACTTCTCACTCTAATGAAGAGAGAGAGTAAATTGATTTCTCGAGCGTTTCATCTCGAACCTATCATAAGCCGCCATTAGTGCTTTCTTCTCCTTCCAACATTCATTACACGATTCCAAAATCTCTCTCTCTCTCTCTCCTAATTTGTCTCCCTTGAGAAATTGCGTAACTGATACTGATGGGTTTTAATGACACTTGACAGAGGGAAAAGAGAAAGAGGTTATGGGTTTTAAATTCTCTTGCTACTTTCTCCATTACTGCAAAGTACACTCTTTTCTCTCTCTCTCACCATATTTGAGGGAGAGAGAGAGAGTCTCCTCTCCTGAAACCAACTTTTCTCTTTCTAGAAAGTCCGATCAATGTTAATGGTGGTAAATCGCCGACGAGTTTGTAATCAACTGAGACTTTTTTTAAAACGGCGACTTTAATTGATTTGACCTCTGGACTTTCTCAACGTCGTGTACTGACAAAAGTTAACTTTTCTTTAGGATTTTGTTGACCTCACTTCTTTTTTTAATCGCCTCTCATTGGATTAATCAAATTAATCACTATTTAATTAACAATGATAACATTACAACACCAACTTATAGTTTTACGTTTAATCTAATGCTCTTGTAAAGCTGAAACGAAATTAACTGCACATATACATCTCCCAAATTCTGAAGCTGTCATGTGAATCTCTAGATACAAATGTTAACATACCAAATCAAGATCTCTATTTGTTAATGCATAATAAGCACATATCTTCTAGAAGTAAAAAACATTTTGAATTCATTCGCTCCATTCCGTTTGTTCATCTCTTCGTTTGCGTTTATTTGTTGTTGAAGCCTCATACCAATCTCCTACTCTCAAGGCATTTGACATACACATCACTGCTTCTTCAATCGCTTCTCTCTCTTCTGGATGTAGATCCTCCAGTGATAATGTTGATGCCACCTCTTCAAATTGGAGTATAGCAGCTTGCTACAAAGGCAAACAAAAGTGGTATAACTAGGCAATTTTGAGGTGATATATGCATAGAGCAACCAAGATGATCCATTTACCACGTTCATTATATCAGCTTCGAGACTTGTATCTCTGTGAAGCTTTGGGACTGTGATGCTATTGAACCACAGCATATATTCTGTTTCATCACCGTTGCCTCCTTCGTTATTTACAATGTTTTCCCTTCGTCTCATCCATTCTTCGTCTGCTGTGTTCATGTCTTCTGCTAAGTCTTCATCGTGGTTTTTCTCGTTTTTCCTGGGAGGAACTTCTCCTGGGATAACTTGGCATAGACCAAACTGCTTCATGCACCGATCTGGGAAGTGCCATTCTACTACTTTTGGACCAATCAATTTTGTTCTGGACCTACCAAGTAGTAGATTATCTTTGAAACTTTGTGGCACAATGTCAAGATCTCCTTCAAAGGGGCACCAACTCACCTAAAGAGAATTTTGTGGGACAAAAATTCATAAGGGATTCAAAACAAAGAAATGTATAAGAAAACAATTATGTAACCCTCACATTTGATGGATCAATATCGTCAAGTGCCTTGCGATATTTAAATAAGTCATTCTTTGATCGACTCTGTTGTCTTCCTTTCCACAAAAGTGCCAGTGGAAATTGACGAGTGGTTTTCTTTGGCCGGTCAATATTCAGGTGGAAGTAACTCCAACACTGAAGATAATATCACAATTAGTTTTTAAAAAACTACTCATACTTATAGAAAAAACAGAAGATGATTCGCTTAAAGATAAGCAGAACTTAAAACAAATGAGAACAAACCTGTAAGAGTGTCAAGCAACCGCCAATGATACTCTGAGACCGTTGAGAGGCATTACCAATTTGCCTATATAAGAAAGCTAGCGCTGCAGCACCCCAAGCGTATTCTCCAGCAATCTCAAAATCCTCAAGGAGAATAAGATAATCAACAGAGATCTTACTGGGATCTGTAGTTGCAAAAATTGTGCTCCCAATAAGATATATAAGATATGCACGTGTGTGATATTCAATCTGTTTCGTCGTAGCTCCCTTTGGACACTCTGCAAAATTCTCTTTCAACCACTTCGCAGTCACTCTATTACCACTTAATTCACCTTTCGGTAGTTTCCCCAAAAGTCTCTGGCATACTTGAGAAGGATCATCATCTTTTTCCTTAACACCAACCACAGGTTTCCCATCAACAGACAGACCAAGAATCAGCGATACCTCATCAAGAGTGATTGTCATTTCGCCACACGGGAAGTGAAACGTGTTGGTTTCTCTGCGCCATCGCTCAACAAGTGCAGAGATAAGCGAATTGTTCAAACTAATTGATCCTATTAACCTAAACCAACCAAAACCTGCTTTCTCCACCAATTCTATCTGCTCCTTTGTGAGCTTCCAATGATGAAGCAATGACGTTCGTTCCTGGCATCTAAGCACACCTCTTTCCTGTGATGTAAAAACGAGAAATCATCTAGAGTTGACAGAAGACAACACAGATGGAGAATGAAACTGCGATTACTAGAACCTGTCCTGTCAAAATAGCAGAAGATACGTGCTTGTCTTGCTCGTAAAGCACAGGCATGGTCAGAAATGCGTGGTTTTATCTGATTCATCAGTGATAATGGCACTCGAAATTAGGGTTTCTGTGTCAAGCACGATCAATTCGACACAATGATTCCATAAATCAGTTCCATTTATCTAACCATCACAATAATATTCAGATTCCTCATCTATAGCTTTAGAAGATTACTATCGAGATTAATCTAGGCAAAGCCTTAAATCGCAATAGACAGGGGGAAAACTAGGGTTCATCTATGTCATTAACTTCGAAATTAGCAGAAACCAGAAGTACCAATCGAAAGAAGAACATACAAATGTAACAAAGAAAAGCTTACGACATATAAATGAAATCAAACGAGGAAGATCGATGAAGCTTGTTTTGGAGAAATTCGAGACAGTATCTTGAATTGCAGCGAAAGAGAGTGAAGAATGTTGTTTGGGTAAGAAATAAAATACCTTTTGTTACAAAAAAAAAAAAAAAATCTCAAAATCGTCGTTTTCACATAGTNAGTCAAAAAAAAAAAAAAAAAAAAACCTTTAAAATATCCCAAGTCTTTTAACTTTTAATACTCGGATTTTTTTCGTTGTAAAATATCATCCTGGGATGCTCTTTTGTCACTTGTAGGATGCTCCCAAGTCTTCTAATTCAGTTAATAAGCTTAACGGTGCTTTTAAATAAATACTCAAGTGGATTAATTAAGTTTTAATATTTCTATTCTACCCTCTTCGTTTTTCTTTTATTTAGAGTAGCCATTATTAACAAACAGAGAGGTTCTATTTTTTTTTACAGTGTCGATCTTTTAAATGGAAGGAAGCCAGAGATCCGATGCAAACTCAAACTGCTGGAGTTATGGTAAGGTGAAATCGGGTCCTTCATGTCATTGTAGCAAGTCGACTATGGTATTGAAATCATGGACCGACGAAAATCCGGGTCGTAGATTCTATCGATGTCTTGTTCATGGCTTCTTCAAGTGGGCTGATGAAGAAAAACATAATGGTTGGCAGAAGGTGAGTTTGATGGAGGCGAGAGATTTCATTCGTGAACAAAAGAGAGAAATCAAGTCACTTAAAGAGTCAATTTGAGCTATGAGTAGTCAAGGAAGGTTTGAAATAGGTACATCTAATCTCAACACAGAAGAAGAGAAGATAAAATTTGAGAATGAAGCAATGGCATATAAGGAAAGGGAGAAATTGTTACGCCAGTTCATTGTGATATCATGGAGTGGTTTCATCGTTGTTACATGTATGATATTGGCAATGGAGAAGAACTGATTTGTTATCTTCTTAGTAGTGTCATTGAGTCATGGTATGTTGTGTTTTGGGTTGTGTAATTGACTTATGTATTGTTGTGTTCTCGGTTGTGACACTGAGTCATAATGTTTGTATGTTTTCTCGGTTGTTCAAGTTATGAACTATTTTGGTGTTATGGTAATGGTTAATATCAATCAAAAATTGGCACAAAAGAACAAAATAACACTTACTTAACTAAAGTGACAAAATAGTATCCTACAAGTGACAAAAGAGCATCCTACAAATGACTTAACAGATCATCCTACAAATGACTTAAAAGATCATCCTAGAAGTTAAATATTACAACCATATAATATAGATCATCCTTAAACTAAGGGTTTTGAGGTGGAGGTGCTCTTGGTGGAGGACCATTTATGTCCACAACACTATTTTCCCAAACATCAAATATTCTTCCTGTCCATGGTGAAATGTAGCAGTCATAACCCATAGGAATATGTGGTTATTTTCCTCTACCACGATCTCTCCCACGTCTTGGTCCTCTCCCATGCCCATGTCCCCTTGAAGTAGATGCAGGAGGTGCACTTGATGATGGCGGATGAACCTCAGTAGCTGAACCAGTTGGTGCAGATTGGCTTAGACTAATCCTTTTCCTCCTAGGTGCATTCTGAACATTCCATGGATCATTTTAACACAAAGAAAACAACCAAACATGTATACTTATGAATCAATTGTACTTATTCACACCAACATAACCAAGGTTGTTACAAAAATATTACTGGGTTTTTTCTTGGTCTTTCCCTTTTACGTGTAGACACAGAAGGAGCAACTGGTGCTCTGCTACATGTGAGCCTATTATGTCCAGTTTGTTGACAGTTACTACATGTAACTACCCTTATATCCCTTGTCACCTTTGTAGGATTAGATGAAGATTCATGTGGCTCTTTTATCCTAGCATATTTATTTGGTCGCCCATGCATTCTCCTTTTCTCATGCACTTCAATTGGCTCCTTCCCAGTCTTTTTCCATAATTTATCTCCATTGACTGGCCTTATGTTAAGTTTGTAGGTGTCCTGCCATGTTGTGGTCAAGTAACACTTATCCACATAGCTGCAACATGAAAAGAAATTTGTTAGAAATCAAAGTTTATAGTGATTTTAAAAAAATCAGTAGTTAAGAAGACACTTACTTAGCAATATTCTGGTTAAGGTCTGTCAAGACATGAAACGCATGTCGACATGAAATTCCTGTGATATTCCATTTATTGCAAGCACAATGCCTATAGGAGATACTAACCTCAAAGCTCTGGCCATGCTCAATCACCTCATAAAGTGGCTCACTGCTTTTGATGACTGTGCAAAATAGGCTGCCCTTACGGTTTTGTTCAAGGCACTACAAGAAAATGATGTTATTGAGACGATCCATTACGTCACAATAAGAATCATTTCGTAGCAATATAATTATTGTGACAATTTGGTGACTATTTATTAATGGTTGCAATACAATGGTCACAAACTATTTTTGGTAACAAAAATGTCACGACACTTGTGACAAATATTTAAAGTAACTATAGCGTAGCAAATAGATACAAAACATAACAGAGACAAAATCGTCATATTTACTTACTAAAATTACTGTCTCAAAAAGGTCATAATTTGTGACATATTCAAGTAACAATTTTGTCACCTCTTGTAACAAAAGTTTAGTATCAAATCGTCATTAATAGTAACTAAAAAAAATTGTTATTTACTGTCACATTTACTAACAAAAAAAATTGTCTCAAAAAAGTCATAATTTGTTGCATATTCATCGTTACAATTTAGTCACTCTTTGTAACAAAAGTTTAGTATCAAATCGTCATTAAGAGTAACTAAAAACTGTTATTTAAAGTCACATTTACTAACAAAAAATTATCTAAAAAATCATAATTTGTTGCATATTCAATGTTACAATTTAGTCACTCTTTGTAACAAAAATTTAGTATCAAATTGTAGTAAACAATTATTGAAAATTATTATTTTTCGTCACATTAAATCATCCTATACTGACAATTATTATATGCTTATAACATTTTAGCTTTTCATATTAATACTAGTTTTTCATTAT
>OVBE01017259.1:0-10522 GCA_900406425.1 Iberis pinnata | reverse complement strand
TATATATATATATATGTAACGTTTTAATTTATGAACTACAAGATTACAAGTAATCATATTCAATCCTTTTAGTAAATAAAGCAAAACATCACACAAATATTATGTCATTTAATTATTTAATGGGTGTTAATCTTCTATATATTAAAAAGGAAGACTTTATAAAAATAAATCTTAGGTTTAAAATAAATTATATGATATATTATTAGTAATTTAAATACAAACACAATATCTAAATTAAAAAATTTTACCAAGAATATTTTCTCCTTTTATTTAGGAAATTCCTATTAATTTTATTTTGGTTTGCAAAATTTATTTTTAAACTAATTTATGAAAAATATATGTTCTAAGACTATAAATTGAATATATAGGATAATAAAATTTTAAATAAATAATTTAAATTTTGTTAATATTTATATAATATAAAGGAAAATTTGTTGATTATACCATAATATTATGACATTTTGTGGAAAATACCATAAATGACAAAATCCTAGACCAATGCCATAATTGATGGTATGATGGTATGGGAAAAAGACACATTTGCCCCTGAGAAAAGTGTTAAGCGCGGATGAATAGTGCAGCATTTAATTGAAGGAGGGACCATTGTCCACTGTAGGACCAGTAGATACAGCACCAGACAATCCGATGTCCACCTCTGTTGTCCACCCGACAACAACTTTGGACAATGAGAATGAAGTCAATGTAGGTGGTGCAGATCAGAATAGAGAGTCATCAGTTAAGGCAACAAACCAGGTGGACATTTGTAAGTATCAGCTATGTTTAGGCAAAACATCTAACAGTTTGATTTTTTTCTTGAAAGGAGAGGAAGTCGTCCACTGTCGGACCAGTAGACACATCTCCAACTAACCCGATGTCCACCAATATCGGACCAGTAGACACAGCACCAAGTGATGGACAAAAGTGTCAGAGGGCTATTTTGGTCAAACCACCAACTGATATATGGTATAATGAAAGGTATTGGATTTATGGCATTTTGTCTAAAGTTGTGAAATAATATAGCATTCTTCATAAATTTTTCTTATATAAAACTATTTATATTAAATTTGAAATATGCTTATAAAGTTTGTATAATTAAATATGTGTATCTTAATTAATAAACCAATCTAACATATATTTTAATATGTATATATATACTATATAAAAAGTAAAAAATAATATATTTATGGGTCAATTAATTATATATACATTAGTAGGTACAAAATTAAGAATCTATAGATAAGATCATATTATTAGTTATTCATACATAATTATACACACATTATCTCTTCTTTTTCTCTCCCATATTGTTTTTTATTCACCCCTTCATTGTTTTATACAAATTAATCATTTCATATAAAATTATTAAATCATAAAAACTTACTTACAAAAACATATATTTTTTTCTACATCTAACAAAATTAAAATTATTCAAAATGGACTTATATGCTATAAAATAGTAAATAGTGATCTAAAACCGAAACACAAAATATAAACGTCAAACAAAAAATATAAACCCCAATTATAAACTATAAACCCCAAACACAAAATATAACTCAAACACAAAATATAAACCCCAAACACAAAATATAATCCCAAACACAAACTCAAAACACAAAAATATAAACCTCAAACCCAAAATACAAACCCTAAACCAAAAAATATAAACCCTAAACCAAAAATATATACCCTAAACAGACAATATAAACCCTAAACAGAAAATGTAAACCCTAAACCCCAAATATAAACCTTAAATCCCAAATATAAACCTCAAATTCCAAATATAAACCATAAACCCTAAATCCCTAATATAAACCTTAAACCCAAAAATAAACCATAAATCCCAAAAAACTAAACCCAAAAATATAAAACCCTAAACATAAAAGTCTAAACCTTAAACACTGAATCTAACAATATATAATTCAGTAGACCGACTATCTGAATGAGTAGTTTGTATATATTATAGAAAGAGATGTGAAAAAAATGAGCAAGTGAGATGCATACGAGCGAGAGAGTGTGATAAAGAGTGAACGGTAAAAAATGATTATTAAAAAAACAAACAACGCCTCCTATAATATAAGTGTCATATACTTAATTATAAGTAACGTGGATAATATCTATTGCAATTTTCTTATATTTATTACATTTTATGTTATATTTTTACATCGTATTTATATAAATATAGTCAACAAATTCTATAATAATTATTAAAAAAACTATATAATAATATATAAAATTTAAATTATATTTTATACTAGAGAAAGTCCTTGAAACACCTTCAAAAGAAATTCAAATTCCAAAAATACCACACACTCCCAAAAATTCCAAATATACCACACTCTCAAATGTTCCAAAAATACCACAAACATAAAAAGTGATTTTTAAAAGTTTAGAATTTAAAATTTTAAGTTTGGGTTCACTAAATAGAGTTTAGGGTTTAGTTTTATAGGGGTAGGGTTTGGTTTTGGGGTTTTAGGGTTTAAATTTGAAGTTTTAAAGCTATTTCATATTTTGTGGTATTTTTGGAACAAAAACATTTTGGTGATATTTTTTTAAAAAAACGTGATATTTTTGGAACTTTTGAAGGTGTGTGGTTTTTTTGGAATAAACTTTATTTTTGATGGTATTTGTGAGAATTCCCCTTAATACTATTATACAACATATTTCCGCTCATGGGATATTATCTAATTTAACAAAAATATCCAAATTATAGTAATAATATTTTGTTTTGTTTCTAAAACGAAAACATAAATTTTGTTGAAACTCACAGTCCAAGTCTATAAGAGATCCTCTGCTTTTATTCTTGTCGCCAAGGAGAAAAATCAAATGTCTTTAGGTTACGCAGAGAAACTATCCTTCATCGAAGATGTTGGTGAAGTGGGTATGGCCGAATTCTTCGACTCGTCTCATGTTCTACAATGCAAGGTCTCTCTCGTCTTTCGTCCTGGGGTTTACTTTAATTTCTTCTCCAGATTCTTTGTAATTTCACGTTGCGTGATCGAATATCACTCCTAGTGTTTGATTGGGATCGTTACGCCTTTTCATCGTCGTCTGGATTGTCTTGAGGGTTATTGAAGAGTTAGATAAACGAGTACTTTTGATTTATGTCATAAAGTTTAGGTTTTACAGTACATGTTTTGGGGACTTGCATTGTGTTTATTGGAAAATAACTAGCACTGTTAAGATGAGCTGGGTCAAATTTTGATTGATTTGTGTTTACTTATTATATGTAATCTTTTGTCTGAAACCAGATTTGTATGGAGAATTTGTCTACTTTTGCATTGAAAGAACCTCTTCTTGTTCATAATTGTTTTGTCTAATCAGCAAAAGATTTGGAATATATGGTCTGACTTTGGTGTTTTGTTTTTTGCAGATCGAAGAACTAGCTAAGATGATTCAAAAGGTTTGATCTGTCCACTCTTTCATATTCTTATTTGTGCTTTTAGTATCTTCAAGAAGTTGGTTTATGTTTGCAGAGTAAGCATCTAGTAGTCTTCACAGGTGCAGGCATTTCAACTTCCTGTGGTATACCTGATTTCCGAGGCCCCAAAGGAATTTGGACGTTACAGGTTAACCATCTGGCTCAAGTGGCTTGATTTTGAGTTTTTCCATTAATTGGCTTCTATGTTGGCTATAAACCTGTCTTTTTGGAAGCATCACTGTGATCTATGATTGTTGGTTTCAGCGAGAGGGCAAAGATTTACCCAAAGCATCTCTGCCTTTCCATCGTGCAATGCCGAGCATGACTCATATGGCTTTGGTTGCACTAGAAAAAGCTGGCATTTTAAAGTTTGTCATCAGTCAGGTAATTTTTTTTTCCCGCTACTATGCTCAATCACTGATAAGGTCTTGTCTCTATGTTTGCATCTCTAAATTCAATGTATATGCTGCTTCATAACATTTTAGAACGTGGACGGCTTACACCTTCGATCTGGAATTCCAAGAGAGAAGCTTTCTGAACTGCATGGAGACTCTTTTATGGAAATGTGCCCATCATGTGGAGCAGAGTAAGGAGAAAAAAATATATATTTTAAAGCTGCCATATCTGTTCCTATGGTCATTGGACCATAAATGGTAATAACCTTTCTGAACTTTAACAGGTACCTGCGTGATTTCGAGGTGGAAACTATTGGATTAAAAGTGACCTCAAGAAAGTGCTCTAATGAAAAGTGTGGAGCTAAACTTAAAGATACAGTCTTAGACTGGGAGGTGAATTTTCTTATACAAATGCGAATCTGTGTGTAGTTGAAGGCTTTTAACTACATAAAAGCGAATCTGTGTGTGTGTGTCTCTTATGTGGCAGGATGCTTTGCCTCCAAAGGAGATTGATCCGGCAGAGAAACACTGCAAAATGGCTGATCTTGTACTCTGTTTGGGTACCAGGTAACTAATGACTCATAAGAACTCTCATGTTCAGAGTCTCTTATCACTCTCAATCATTTAGCCAAGTAGCTAAAACTGCCTTATCTTGCGTTTTGGTTGTTTCATGAGCCTACTTCCTTTTCTGCAGTTTGCAGATAACTCCTGCTTGCAATTTGCCTCTCAAGTGTCTGAGGGGCGGAGGCAAGATCGTGATTGTGAATCTCCAGGTAAATGTTCATCTGCGCAAGCTCTTATACACATGATGTATGGGTTATCTAAACAGTACTTTCTGTTTACTATGACCCTTGATTATTTTGGAATGTATATGAAACAATGTGATTTCTGGAATGTGTAGTTTTTCCATGGGGAAACATCGTTGACTGATTAATACTCGTCCTTTCAGAAAACCCCAAAGGACAAAAAAGCAAACATAGTGATTCATGGCTTTGTTGATAAAGTAAGGCATTGGCCAAAACCTACGTGATGTTTAGCAGCTTGACAAAAGAACTGTGCCCAAATTGCGGCTTATGAATTTCTTTCCTTCATTATTCTGATGTGCAGGTGGTTGCAGGGGTCATGAAGGCTCTTAACATGCAGATTCCTCCATATGTCAGAATCGATTTTTTCCAGATAATCATAACTCAATCCTTAAGTGGAGGTAGTATCTCTGAATGTTGTTGTTGGCTTCACAGCTCCCACTCACGTGTTTTCATTTCTGATACAGATCATAGGTACATTAACTGGACCCTGCGAGTTGCAAGTGTTCATGGATTGACTTCTCAGTTACCCTTCATCGAATCAATCGAGGTAATCTATAGAAAATTACTATATCACCTAAACTGATACCAAAAATGATATTGTATGAGCGTTTCTGATATTTTACATTTGTGAACCAGATTTCTTTCTCAGATAACCAGAAGTTCAAAGATGCAGTTCTCGATAAGCAGCCTTTTCTCATGAAAAGGTAACAAACACCTTTCTTAAGAGTCGAATTCTTGTCTCATTTCGCGGTATAATATAAGTTATCTTTCAAACAGGAGGACAACACGAAACGAAACATTCGATATATTCTTGACAGTTAACTATAGTGATGGTTGTGACTGTCTGTCCACCAAACTCAACATCCCCTTTGCTTTTGAGGTTAGTTATAAATCTAATTCTATCGATAAAGTTCTCGACTTAAGATCATATTTTCACAACATTCTCAAAGAACTTATATATATAGGTTACAACAGAAGAGCATGGAGAGATTATTGACAAGGAGGCTATAGTAGAAAGCCTGAGAGAGAAAGCAATTGAAGAATCCATTTGCGGGCAGAGCGCTGTGGTCGAGAGACGAGCGGTTTCTGAACCGAGAAGTGAAGCCATTGTGTATGGGATTGTGACCAATAGTAGAACTTTCCATTGTCAACAATATGTGATTGCTAATGGAGACCTCAAATGGAAGCTGGAAGGTACTGGAACGTCTCGCAAACGTTCTAGAACTGGTAAGCGAAAATCGAGGGCATAGGAAGCAAGAACAAAGAAAGCTCTCTCATTGTATGTAAACATACTACTAGTCTAACCGGTAATGGCGATTTGAGAGCTGAGTGAATTTTGTGTTTTCTTTTTACCACACTCGGTTCTCACAAACCCAAGTTAGCCAAAATTTTAGGAAGATAATATAGGTTCGGGTTGGTTAAGAATCGGTTAAACTTTTGACTTTTGTGATGGCTGTTGTAACTTTGACATGCTCGGTTTGCATTCGATTGATCGAATGTTATATAATGACATCTTTCGGAATTCCTTGATAGATGGCAGCACATTTCGATTTAGCACATTTCATTTTGATCAATAACTACCTTTTTAAGGGAAAAACTTCTTCCAAGAAAACCAAATGGTCTTAAAATTGCATTATAAGAAACTTTCGATCAAAGTGTGTGAGTAGGCAGTATTTCCAAGTGGTCAAGAAGATAGTGAACTGCTTTACCTTCTCAGGGATCCAAAAATCAATGACTGATGTCAAACCGAGCCATGGTTTTATAGCTTCGCTGTCAACACTCATACTCCATCTAATTTAGTCAACAGTATCACCCACTCGAGACCATGAATATGACATCTGATTTCAACATTACTTTGGGGAACTCCGTCTTACTTGGTGGATATGTACTCTTGATCACAAACAATAAAGAAAGTTGGTTGTTCTACTCGTAAAGAATCTGTTTCTTCAAATCCTCCCAATGTTTAGGCCCATCAGGGTGGCGGTTTACATACTGATTCACAAAATGTTGGTCTGAACACACAAGTACGCTGCTTATTGCTTTTACTTTGCCTTCCAGATATGGAATCATCCCTAATCTGAGCTTCATACGCTGAAGAGTAAACACTAGACACGAAGGGAAAGCCACAAAGGTCGTAAGTGGATAACCTAGTTCCTTTACAATGTAGTTAACCTTTGCTTCTAGGAGATCAGATGCTTGACATAGAATTTGAGGGAATGCATTCACCATATATCTGACATCATTCTTGTTTAAACCCAAACTCACAAGAAAATCAAATCTTTGTTGGAGTTCTGATCCTTTCCCACGGTATTTTTTTACCGCTATCTCCATTTCCTTTGAGTTCTCTTTGTATCCAAGGTCCAACAAGAACTGTATCTTCATCATTCTCGACGTTTCATCTTCTCCACTGCTAGGTAATGGCTGGACTCTTAAACCCTTACTCCATTTTTTCATCACCTCTGGGTTTTCTTGGATGATTTGACAAAGCCGTTTAGTCCCAACATTCAATTTACAAAGTAAGGTTTTGGTTTTCTTCAGACGACATCTACCAAGCCAAGAGGAGTGAGAGCGGAATATCTTAGCGATCTCATCATTCTCCATCTTGATTTGGTTCAGGAACAAGAAGCAATGCCTTATGTTCGAAACACACTTCTTTGCCTCAATATCTGGGAATTTCTGAAAAAACAAAGAGAGTTCATTTCTAGATGATCCAAGCTTTGTTTGAAACACTGTTAGAATCAATGTCCATTCCCCTGAATCTTCAAAAACAAGTCTTGGGTGGTTCATGAGTAGTCTGCATAGCTCATACTCATCGAAAATGAAATCACTAAGCAAGCTTAGAACCCTATGCATAGAGCTCCAATCATAATATTCTTCCTCCTCTGACAAATTCTCATACAACCAATCAACACCAATCCCTATTGATTTCAAAATCTCTAAAACCTTAACCACATCAACATTCATATTACCAATCAGGATACTCGGGCTACAAACGATAATTTTTGATACAATGGATTTTGTTAATCCCAAATCCTCATAAGCCTGAATCTTAGAAGCTAAAACACCTCTTTCATACCCGAAAACTTCCCTAGCTTCCTTGAAGATCTTCCCCATTTCCTTGAGACTTATTCCATAGATCCAGAAAGTGTTGTAATTCTCAAGCAAAAAAGCATCTTGATTCAAGAACATCTTATCACTAGGAAGCAGATGATTGTACTCTGATGGCTTCAGCCCTAAGCTCTCGAAGAAAGGCTCAAATTCGTTAATGGGATGAAATCTTAGGAATCTGGTAATGGATCGAGTGATGTCATCATCAGCATCACAATTCAAATTCCCTAAAAGATTATCATTGAAAAGAGGCGCATTCTTGCTCATACTCTCTGCGATCAGAAACTGTAAACCCCTCGTGATATAGAAGTAATCTAACATCGCAACCTGAGTCATTTTCCGATTCTCAATTCGGTTTCTAACACTAATTTTCTCGCCGGCTCCGACGGTGGCAAAGTACCTAGGATTTAAGGTCAAGCCATATCCGGAAATTTGGGGATGAATAAGAGTTTCTGAAGAAATTTGGGATACCCATGTGAGAAGAGTGATGAATCTAGGGCTTCGTTTAAAAGACATTAGCTTATCTCAAGTTTTCGCAGTTAATAATACTCTGAATAGAGAGGGAAAAAAAAAAAGAGAGGGTAAAAAAAAAAAGAACTGAAATAAGAGAATGATATTGAATCAACCGACTGAATTCATCTCCTCAATAAGCTTAGATATAGAGATGCACTGTTGTAATTGTTGACACACATCCACATGAATACACCTTCTCTTTCTCGTAAATAATCTCACGCCAACTCTTCTCCCTTCTTCATTATCTATTATCTATTACTCCCTCGGTTTAAAAATATATGTAGTTTAAGGTTTTTGCACATATATTAAATCATCTAATTTTAAGCTTTTTTAGATAAAAACAGCATTCCAAAACAAATCAACCAATAATAAATTATTCTGCAGAATACAAAGAGTTATAAAACATAAAAATACAATAAATTTTACATTGAAAAATGAAAACAACAACTATTTTGAAACAAAATTTTTTCTCTAAAACTACAATTATTATGAAACGGAGAGAGTATATAAAAAAGAGTTTAGAACTTACAAGATCAATATCATGACATCTCCTCTCCTCTCCTATATTGACACATCAGCCTACAAATTATTATTATACTAATTAAAACACTAAATCATCTATTATATAAAAAAGAGTTTAGAACTTACAAGAGGATGACACCTTATCTCCTCTCCTATTGACACATCAATCTACAAATTATTTTTATCTATACTATTAAATGAGAAGCATATTTTTCCAAGAGGATATGGTTTTTGAGTTATTTACGCGAAATGCCATCAATTTTTAGTGTAAATGAAAAAGTCAAGACGTATCATTTTTGTCCAATTTTTTTAAAACGCACGGATCCTTATTTTGGGTCGGGTATGACCCGGCTCGAGATGCAAGTTCGATCTACGGAGAATGCGTTTTCTATTTTTTTTTTCTAGAAACGCACAGATATAATACAAATATATATACCCGACTTGAATAATAGACAATAAGTCTACATAGCATTAGTGGTTGCGTGTGCCCTTGAGAGGTTCGATTCCCAGTGAATGATTATATTTTTTTCGAAAATGCGATATACTTATAAGTATTAGCTAATCGATTTGAAATATAGACAAAAAATCTAATGAGCATTAGTGGATAAGATGTGGTAGAAAAGAGACTCAGGTCAGTGGTTCGATTCTCCTATTTGTTTTTTTTAAAATAATTTTTTACACCATTTGATTATTGTATAAATTTTAAATAATATACAATATAATTATAAATATTAAATATAAATTATAACTTTATGAATATTCAATATTAATTATAAATATTGAATAATGAGAATATATTTAAATTATAATTTGATTTGTAGAATACTTTCCTAAATATCTTATTACGAAATCTTTTGCTTTAATATATAGATATATATATATATATATATATTATTTTTTTTCCATAAATCCTAACACAGTTAATTATGTTTCTAAAATTTTTCATCACAATTTCAAAATTTAATTAGTTTCCTAAATAATCGAGTATTATATAATTAAATATAAACTATAATATAGTTTGAGCCCAAACACTAATTCAAATTTTATGGGCCATATTTGTAAAAAATTCTATAAGATCCCACATCGGAAGTTGAAAGATCCGCGCGTCATTTCAAGCTCTTATATATATATGTGTCAAGATTAGTTTCAACCTCACATCAAATTTGTGGAGTGTGTGCAGGAAACCGATAAAATCGAGATCCAAACACAAAAATATTCAGTTGAATTTGATTTTCAATTAAATCGAATTTATAAACTGAATGTGATTATTATTAATTTTAGTTGTTTCATTTCATGATTTTATCAAAATCTAAATAGTAGAAAAATTTATTCATTTATTTGGTTTTCAATGAAACCGAATGAAAATAACTGAAAGTGATAAACATTAGTTTGGTTCATGAAAATGAGCCACATTTTTAGTTTTTTTTTTTTTTAAATAAGGGCATGAAAGAGACCCAACCAAAGTTTTTTTATTGTGTTTGTTTTTAGCATTTTCTTTTAAACTTTAAATTAATACTTTTAGATTAGTGTTTTACAATTTTAAAAAATTGAAATATTTTTAATTTTATCTTGATTTAGAATTATTAATATTGTATTACTTAAATTATAATTTGATAAGTATATTTACTTTACAAAATACCCATTTTTTACCCCATTTGATTATTTTATAAATTATAAATAATATACAATATAATTATAAATATTAAATATCTATTAAATATAAATTATAACTTTATGAATATTCAATATTAATTATAATT
>OVBE01017258.1:0-10522 GCA_900406425.1 Iberis pinnata | reverse complement strand
GAACTAGAAAGTAACAAGAAATGATATATAAAAATCCTGAAATTCAAGTGTTATCAATAATGATGTGCAAAATAGCACATATTAAAAGGGGGTAGTCGGCCATGTCATACAAAAACTATCAACTTATATCTAATTTATACTTGAACTTGTCATCTATGCGAATTTGTACATGAACTACTTTAATTTTTCAATTTCAACACGAACTAATATTTTTGTGCTAATTTCAACAAAATTGGTATCGGTGTTTAAATCACCGTTAATCCATCTGGCTCCAAATCCACATAGGCTTATGGTGTCAATAAAGAAGAAAAAAACGTTGCCGTTTTTCGAAATTCTCATATTTTCCAATTATAAAAAAACGGCACCGTGTTTTATAAAAAAATCAATCTTCTTCTTCCACGATACAATCGACATTGTTGGTGATTTGGGGAAACTTTTTAGCATATAGAGGCCGAAGACTTTATCGCGAAACTTATAATTTTTGAAGCCATCAAAAGACTCTTAGTAGAAGTAGAGAGGTTAATGGTGAAATCATGTTTGGAATTTCGGCTTTCAGTTTTTCATGAACTTGGTTATGGTCATTTGATTAGGGACATAACCATAACCTCCACGAATATCATCATCATCAACATAGTCATGATGAAGAAGAGGAGGAAGAAGAGATGGATCCATTAAAGGGTGCTTTATAGGAGAAATCGTCCTCGATGAAAACGAATATTTACATAGAAGGAGTTTACCTTCACGCAATTGCTGATATGATTTAGTCACTTGGTGTTATGGTAGGCGCAGGAATCATATTGGTGAAACCATGATGATTTTTGGTTGATTTGGCATAACTTCTTATTACACCATTAGATTGACTTCACACTACCTTCATATTAAAGCTAACTCACGTGGCTATTCTGTGTCCAAATTTTAGCTCGATCCAACGGTGGAAACATATTCAAACATTGATAAACTTCTGACCCTTCTGCCAGACTCTGGATCTCCATATGCCAATTTGCATCCAAAATGTCTCGAATATCTAGACCCCAGTAAATTATACCAAATTCGTAGAGAAAAAGTCGGATACCGATGAACAGCAAGCATGAATGCCCACTATAAAGTGTTAAAACCGAGTTATATCGCTGCTACTTGACCAATGCTCAATAACATGTTTGGTATACTAATGGAGTAGGCACCGCGTGACATGGACATAGAGAAGCTCGAGAGAGGTCTTAGGCATATCAGTGGAGTTAATATTGTTCGTGATCTTCATATATGGGAGATAGAATTTGGGAATATCGTAATGTCGTGCCATGTTGAACCCCAGCCTGAAGCTAGCCAAAGAAATACCATTTCTAATGTTAGAAATTTATGTAAGCAATCTTGTGGGATTTATCATGTAACCGTACAGGTTGAATCAGCGTAGCATAAACAAGGAGCTATTATTTTTGTTGTGTGGAACATCTTTAGATAGTACAAAAAAGAGAAGTAACAGAAAGACCCTTGTCATTCACATTTCAAACAGATCCTTAAAATAATATTCACACAGAAAAAGAACATAAAATAACATTTATGGTTATTGAAGCATGATTTTCTCTATAGGTCAGGAAACATAAATGAAAGTTGTGCATCAACGTCACACCTTCCGCATTTAAGATTTCAACCCATTCATATTGCTTAACTTTAAGATTTTCAAAAGAAAACTCTTACACAAACCAACAAATAAACTCACAATTCCCAACTTTTTGTGTAAAAATCTTGAAACTATGAGCTTATTAATACATTCTATTTCTCTGCTTATTGAACATATGTAATCGTTATCGAGCCGATTTGATATTGAGACTTTCCATTAGAGCTTAAAGGTGCTTGAGATGCTCATCTTCGGGAGGGATAAATAAAGTTCCAAAAAAGTTTCACCCATCTATGTATAGGTTTAAGAATGTCTTATTTCATTGTAAAATACAGTGTACAATATATATATATATATATACAAGTAAAGATGTGAGTATATAAAGTAATCTTTAGTCATAAGTAGAGAATATATGATTGGAGCAATCATATCTCAATCATATCCTTAATACGCCCCCTCAAGATGGAGGGGAACCACTCCAATCTTGTGATAAAGCTCGAGGAAGCGTGTTCTTGGGAGAGGCTTAATTAATGCGTCAGCTAGATGGTCCTTTGTCTGTACATGTGAAACCCGAAGTTCCTTGCATTGAACTTTTCCGCGAATGAAGTGATATTCAATGGCTATATGTTTCATCCTTGAGTGAGAGACATGATTAGCACATAGGAAAGTGGCACCAACATTGTCACAATAAACCGTAGGTAATGTAGGAATGATGATGTGCATTTCCATTAGTAGATTACAGATCCAGCAAAGTTCAAAGGCTATGTTGGACACAGCTCGGTATTCGGCCTCCGTCGATGATCGTGCAACACTATTTTGTTTCTTGGCTGTCGAAGAGACGGGATTCCAGCCAAGATAGACTACATATACATTAGTGGAGGCGTAGTCATCTGAATCCCCTGTCCAATTTGCGTCGGACAAGGCATGTAAAGACAGAGTATTTTGAGCAGAGAAGTACAAACCATGAGTTATTGTTCCGGCGAGATAACAGAGTATACGCTTTCTTTCCTGCCACTGATCTTGTGTCGGTTGATGCATATATTGGGAATGCGATGCACGACATAGCTGATGTCAAGGCGGGTGAAAGCAAGATATTGAAGGCTTCCCACCAATCCCTTATACTATGTTTCATATGTGAGGTGTGACAGAGGAGAAGGTTAGTTTTAGACTTGTAACCATCGAAGTAGCTACTGGTTTGGTTGATGTCATGTTGTATCTGTGAAGTAAGTCCAACACATACTTTCGTTGAGAGAAATACAATCCGCTGGAAGTCCTGTTAGCTTCAACAACGAGGAAATAATTTAAAGCTTCAGGGTCTTTGACTGAGAATCTTGTGCCTAGTTGGTGAAGAACTTCATAAATGGCCTTGTTGTTATTTCATGTAAGGATTATGTCATCAACATAAAAGATGAAATTTAGCAGAGTATAGCCATTGCTAAGGATAAATAACGAAGTATCAGCAAGTGATTTTTTGAATCCCAAGTGTAGCAAATAAATCTTCAACTTTGTGTACCAGGCTCTCAGGGCCTGCTTGAGATCATATATTGCTTTGTAAAGAAGAAAAACATGATGTGTCTTGTCGGGATCGACAAAAACAGGAGGTTGCTCCATGTATACTTCATCTTGTAATCTTAACTGTAGAAAATCATTATTGACAACCAATTGTTGAATTGACCAGGCATTGGAGACTGGGATGTTGAGAACATGTCTTATGGTCGTAGGTTTGATCACTAGACTAAACGTTTTGGTGTAGTCCCGACCAAGTCGTTGAGTGTAGCCTTTAGCGATTATTCTCACTTTATATATGTTCAAAGAACAATCAGCAGAAAACTTTTTTATAAATATCCACTTACTGCCTACAATGTGTTGATTTGGTGTACAAGGAACCAACTAGAGAGTCTGATTCTGAGAAAGGGCATTGATTTCAGAAGCCATAGCTAAGCTCCAGTTCGGGTCTCGAAGGGCTTAAGCAACAATGTGTGGTTCTGAGAGGGTATGAGGTGAGGTGTTGGCCAAAAGATTGTATTTTGGGTTTGGTTTGGATATGTTATTTTTTCAACGAGTTTTCATGGGATTGTGGTTCGGAGGGAGTTGCGATGGAGAGATAGGTGGATGTGGAAAAGTAAAACTGGGTTCAATTGAATGTCGGTTGGGATGAATTTTGTTTGATGAGGGAGAGAAAATGGGCTGGGACGAATGAGGTGTTTGGGTTGATGATGAGCTAATGGAGACGGGCTGAGTGTGGACCGAATGTTGGATTGAGCATGTTTTAGAGGAAATGGTTAGAGAGGGTAAGAGGAAATATGACCTTGAAATGTGTTGAGGCGAGGAGCTGAAATTGGAGACGACGGTGCAGGCTGAGCGACTGCGAGTGGTATGTGTGCTGATATGCGTTGAGGCGGAGGAGTTGGCGATGGCGACGCGGTGCAGTATTCATCGGTGGGAGTTGGAAGAAGTGTTCAATAAGGATACACATTCTCGTCGAAGATTACGTGTTTTGAGACAAGTATCCGACCAGTTGTTGGTTGAAGGCACAAGTAAGTGCTCTGTGTTAGTGAATAACCGAGAAAGATACATGGAGTGGACCGATGTTCAAGTTTGTAATTTTTGTAGGGCCGAATCCAGGGGAAGCAGAGACAGCCAAAGGTGCGGAGCTTGGAGTAGTTGGGTGATGACTAGAATAACTTGTGATATGGTGAGTATCGATTCAAGACGGGAGTTGGAAGTCGGTTAATCAGGTAAATAGCTGCTTTGAACGCATAGGACCATTATGAAGTTGGTAGATTCACGTGAGACAAGAGAGACATTCCAGTTTTGACAATGTGCTTGTGCTTCCTTTCGGAGATGCCATTATGTTGAGGATTGTGAGGGGGAGTGGTTAAATGAGAGATTCCTGATGTTTCCAGAAAATATTTGAGTGCACGAAATTATCCACCATTGTCGGAACATAGTGTGCCAATGCGAGTCCTGAGATTATTTTCGACAAGACTTTTAAAAGTTATGAACAGATCCTTAACTTGTGATTTTCTTTGTACTAGAAATAGCCAGGAATATCGTGTGTAATGATCAACTGAAACCAGGTAATATTTGTAATATTCTGTAGAAATCACATGAGAAGACAAGAGATCCATAAATACATATTCCAGAAGTCTTGTGGAGACAACCGAGGTTTGGAAAAATGGAAGACGATGATTTTTATTGATGGAACAATCAACACATAATGTGTTTGTTAACTAAGAAATAACTTTCTTGACAATTTCAAGAAGGGATGACCAAGACGATTGAGTCGCGCATCAAAGGAGATAGCTTGTTTGAAGGTGGCATGAAAAGATGAAGGGTGAGTTCTCAGCTTCAGAAACACATACAACTCTCCATCAACGCTGCCTTTGACCAGAGGAGTCCCCAATATGAGATACTCCACCTAAAAACACAAAGGAAATAATTCAACAAAAATGTTATCGGTGTTACAAAGCTTATAGACAGATATCATATTTTGTGGAGGTGGAGAACACATAGAGCATTGGTGCTAAAGTTTTATGAGTAGTGTTTAGGGATATGAACCAGTATGAGTGATTGTGAGACCCGAACCGTCACAAATAAGTATTGAATCTTCACCATTGTAGGTTTGATGAGAAGCAAGGTTGTTAAGATCACTTGTCATATGATGTGTTGCACCACTGTCAAGCAACCAATCATTGGAGTTTGGTGTATTCATGGAGAGATTTGCACGAGGCTACCAGGGAGTGGATGAGCGCTGACTGTTCTGACCAAGGAGTTGAGGACAGTGTCTCGCACTGTGACCATAAGTACCACAGAGTTGGCATTTACCTTCATATCCGAGAGACTGTTTGGGATTCTCAAATCTGTTTCTCTTGACGTTGTTGTAATGTGGTGCAGATTGTTGAATGTTATGAGGCTTGAAGTTGGATAAGCGTTGGGGCTGACGAGGCTGAAAATTTTGGGAGCTCCAATTTACAACATTGGCTGTTACGGGAGTAGAGACAGCAGCAACGATGAGAAGATTGGCTTCTTGATTATGAAGCTTTTCATGAACTTCTGGGATGGAGAGTGGAGATTCACGAGTCTCAAGTTGATCCACAGCATACTTATAGTCATCTGGAAGACATTGGTAGATGCAGTCAAGTTGATCTTCATGATCCAGTGATTTTCCCAGAAGTGCAAGTTGATCAAACTTTACAGTAAGAGTTTGTAGGTACTTTAAGTTGTTTAATGTGACTTCTGCTTGGTTTTGCATAGGTGTTTGCAAGAGTGTTCCAAATGTCAGCAGTAGTGACAGCCTGAGAAACTAGTGGCTGGACAAAAACAGAGATCGCGCCACAAGTCACACTATCGCGGTGAGAGACTTAGGTTGAGTGTAAAACAAAGCTCGAGAAGCTTCGGTGTCACGTAGAGGACCAAGACAAGGCCGATCCCATCATTCAGGCGTATTCCCAAGCTAAGGGGACTCTAGACTGCGTGCGAATCATAGTGGCGGAAGACGGCACGGTGCCTCCCCAGCTGTTGGCAACTCTTGAGGCAGTGTTTCAAAGTACAAGGAGCAGTACGACGAATTAGACATAACTGACATGACACCTGAAGATTTCGTCTTTCGCCCTTCATTCAACGAGCATGGTTTGAACCTAATTCGATTTGCTCTGGGAGGTTCGGACGTTCCTGCCGAGGTCCAACCTGCTACTCCAGCGACGCCGAGGGTGTAGCTGTTCCTTTGGAGCAGCTTTCACAGTTTTCTTAGGATTGGGGTCGGTCTGTTTTGTACCTCTTGTGTTCCTTTGGGGTAGTTTTTGTTTTTTCTTGGGGTTAGGATTGGCCTTATATGTCGGCGGTTTTGCTGTTATTTTCAGAAGGATTATGTTTCCAGATTTGTTCATCTGTTAGGTCGTTGTTATTCTCTTCGCAAACCATTATAATGTTGGTACCTTTTGATAATGGAAATAGAGCTATGGCTCGGCGTATTCATTTGCACAACACTTTTTTGTATATTCGCAGTTTAGTAAACATGCTTGTCTATGTTGACATTGAAATGAGAAAACTTTGATCTCGCTATGTTGGTTAGTTGTGAGCCAAAGTTTGGCTCTTTAATGAGAATATGGCTAAGGTATAAGTGAATGTTTCTCTAGTCCTTATTCGAACTGAACATCCACCCAATCAAAAGCCGAAAGGAGGCGACCTGTATATCCTCCCTTCCGACAAGTGATCTATCGATAAAAACTTTAGTTTTATCAATACTCTCGATTGGAGTATGCGAGTCGGAACTCGGCTTTTAGGTGAGACTTAAGCTCGAACGTTGTAACTTTGCACACGCTCAATACTCGTCTTTAGGAGTATGCGAGTCGGAGCTCGACTTTTTTAAATGGAGACTTAAGCTTGAACGTTGTGACTTTGCACGTGTTTAGTACTCATCTTTAGGAGTACGCGATACAGATCTCGGCTTTGTTAATGGTCTTTGGAGCCATGACGAGAAAACTTTGATCTCACCGACATCCCCATCTAGGCGTAGGGTATGTGCGAGTTACATCTTGGCTTTTGTTGATAGTTTTTCGAGGTTTTTTTTTGTAAAGGTAGATTGGTACAGTTAGGTATGTTAATACTGTAAAGGGCGCTGAGACTGATTCGGAGATCGCTGAATCTATGGTCAAAATAATTTTTATTAATTGAAATAGCTGCACCCAGTGGGTTGCCTACGTACCCGGATAACAAGGATCAAGCCAGGTCGTAGTTCACGGTAGAAAGAAACTTAAGGAAAAAATCTCTTAAGTTTGGTGGCGTTCCAGGAGTTCGGAATCGGCGTTCCGTCTGTAGCTTTCAGTTTGTATACTCCATGTTTGACTATCTTGGACACTTTGTATGGACGTTCCCACCGAGCTCCCAGTTTGCCGGTGTTTTCTTCTGCCGTGTTTGCATAGGTCATTCGTAAGACCATGTCTCCTACTTTGAATCTTCTCTGCTTCACGCCTTTGTTGTAGTATCGCATTGTAGCTTGTTGATAGGCATTTATTCGTACTAGCGCTCTGTCTCGTATCTCTTTGATGTTGTCGAGGGAGTCAAGGAGCATTGGTTAATGGCTTCGTTTTCAGGTAACTTGTCTCGGCGTAGGCTGGATACTGCCGCTTTGGATGTTGCTAGGGCTTCGATTCCATGTGCTAAAGAGAATGGTGTCTGATTGGTGGATTGTCGAGGTGTAGTTTGGTAGGACCATAAGACGCCATCTAGCTCGTCGACCCAGAGTCCTTTTTAGAATCGAGGCGTTTCTTCAGTCCATCGACTATGGATTTATTGATGGCTTTGGCTTGCCCATTTGCCTGTGGATACCTCGGCGTATAGTGGTTTAACATAATGTTCCACCTCTAACATGAGCAATAAGTAACATGTTAATATAAAATGATGTAGTTTGTTGTACGGGATGCCGTGCCGGCAGATTATGCTTTTTCATATGAAGTCTTGTACCTGCAATACTCATATAACATAGGTCATTAATGACCCTGTGTATAGGAATAACTGTGCCGAACTGGGAGTTTGTGGTGTTTGGACGCGAAACCTGTTTTTCCTTGACCGTTGTATATGATTCTACTTCGACCCATTTGGTGAAGTAGGCGGTCATTACCAGTAGGAACTTGTGCTTATTCGTTGCAACCGGGAAATGTCCCACCACGTCCATTGCCCACTTCATGAATGTGTAGGGGCTTTCCGAAGTGTTTAGCGGTTTGGTGGGTGCATGATTGGTTGGTCCATGTCGCTGGCACATCTCGCATCGTTTGGCAAACTCCTGGCTATAATGCAACATCGTCGGCAAGTAGTGTCTGTGCTTCTTTATGCGTAAAGCTAGGTAGCGCCTGCTAGAATGACTTCCGTCAGCTCCTTCATGGAGTTCGGCAAGGACTTGTTGGACATCGTCTCCGTTGATACACCATAGTAGGATTCTAGAGGCGAATCGTTTGTAGTGTTATTCGTCAACGATGGTGTATCTTTCCGCTTTGACTCGAAGTCGCCATGCTGCACATTTGTCTTCGGGTTCTTTTCCTGCAAGAATATAATCTTTTATCTCGGTGCGCCAGTCGGGTTTGTCTTGCTGGTCCTATTCTTGTTCGAAGGAGACTAGGTCGTGATGGTGTTAGCCATCATGGTGGTGATGCTTGGTGAAGTTATATACTCCATAGGAATGGTTCGTTTCAATTCGAGCTCGTTGGTGGATGCCATGTTGGCTAATGAGTAGGCGAGCTGGTTCTCGTTCCTAGGAATTTTGGTAAGCTCAAAACCTTTGAATTCGCTTGCTTTCTCTTGAACCATTTGGTGGTATTGTAGCATCCAATCGTTCTTTACGGCATATTCTCCATTGAATTGGCTAGTGACAAGTTGAGAGTCGCAGAAGGCATGTATGCGCAAAGCGCCAAGATTCTTGGTGAGTCGTAGCCCTGCTAACATCGCTTCGTACTCTGCCTCGTTGTTGGACGCTTCAAATTTGAACCTGAAAGCCTGTTCAAGTACTTCTCCAGTGGGTGATTCGAGTCGGACACCTGCACCTGACCCCTGTTTCCTTCTTGATCCGTCGAGATAAAGCTTCCATACATCTGGTGGAGGTGTGGTATTTGCTTCAGGTGGGATTTCGGCTATGAAATCTGCAAGAACCCGGGACTTCCAACATGTTTGATTTTGATACTCCACGTCGTATTCGCTAAGCTCGACTGCCCATTTGGTTAATCTTCCTGACTGGTTTGGGCTATAGAGGATAGTGCGGAGTCGCTGGTTGCTGAGCACGACGACGGTATGTGACTGGAAGTAAGGTCGTAGTTTCTAAGCTGCGGATATTACTGCCAGGGCTATCTTTTCAATGGGTGGGTACCGTGTCTCAGCTTCATTGAGTGACTTCCTGACGTAGAAGATCGGTTTCTACTTCCCTTGGTTTTCCTTTACGAGGATGCCATTGACGGCTACCTCGGAGACTGCGACATATAGGTAGAGAATCTTGTCGTCCTTTGGTTTGGCAAGTACAGGGGCGTCGTTAAGTATGATATGAGCTCATCAAATGCGATATAGCACTTCTGATCCCACTCAAAACACTTGTTTCCTTTGAGGATTTGATAAAAGGGTAAGCTCTTATGAGTAGACCGAGAGATGAATCTGTTTAACGCGGTGATACGGCCTGTAAGATTCTATACTTCCTTCTTCGTCTGTGGTGCTGGTAAGTTGAGGATGGCTCCTATTTTCTTGGGGTTTGCTTCAATCCCTATTTTAGTTATGATGTACCCTAAGAATTCACCAGATATGACTCCGAAGGTACACTTGGCCGGGTTAAGTTTCATTCCGTAGAGGTTAAGTGTTTCGAAGCACTTTTCCAGGTGTTGGATGTGATCATTGGCCTCGGCGGATTTAACTAGCATATCGACAATATAAACTTCCATAGACTTACCGATCTCACAGCGAATATTTTGTTTACCAGGCGTTGGTAGGTTGCTCCTGCGTTTTTAAGTCCGAAAGGCATTACCTTGTAGCAGTAGATCCCCATGTCTATGATAAAAGCCATTTTTTTCCCAATCTACATGATGCATCGAAATCTGGTTATACCCTGAAAAGGCATCCATAAAGGACAAGAGTTTGTTGCCTGCCGTGGCTTCCACCATTCTGTCTATGTGAGGCAGGGGGAAACTGTCTTTGGGACACTCCTTGTTGAGGTCCGTAAAGTCGATGCATACGCGCAACTTGCCGTTCTTCTTCTTAACTACAACCGGGTTGGCTAGCCATTTAGGTATTTCACTTCGGTGACTGAACCAGCGTTCAAGAGTTTTTCTACCTCGTCATTGACTGCTTGAGAGCGTTCTGTTTCTAGATTACGACGTTTTTGCTTTATTGGTTTGTAGCTCGGGTCCACGTTTAGCTCGTGACAGGTGATTG
>OVBE01017257.1:0-10522 GCA_900406425.1 Iberis pinnata | reverse complement strand
TTGAGCAAAACTTATGCAAATCAACGTCCACTCCTTGCTCTGCATGTCTCATAACAGTAGTAATTGCATGATCACGNAGTGTTTTAGCTCAATTACCGTTAACAACTTCGCAGTCTGACATCTCGTGTGCAACAAACCATTAACATAAGGCACCAACATTTGTGATGTTGATACTTCACCAGCACTCTTCCTGTGTTTATTAAACCACTCAGAAACTTTTGCAATAATCGCATCAAGCAAAGACGCAAATAAAAAAAACAAAATCCATCAAAAGTCTCAAATAAACAAAGCATCAGACCATCCTGAGCAACACATGGCAAAAGTCTAGAAAATAAAAAGTAAGCTCTAAGTGATCCCGAGCAAAGTACTAAAGCATAAGAAAATAAAGAAAACAACGCAAGTCTCTAAATCATGAAAGCGAAAGCGGAATATCGATGCTAAGTCTGAGTAGGATTTTCCGCAGCGGCGGCACAGATCTCTTCCACCAACTCATCCATCTTGGGTCCGATGTTGGACCCAAACTTATCAATAAGAACCACTGCATCGGTCGAAATGGTGGCATGAACATCGGTGGCCGAGTCCGGAGGGGGAACACGCGAGCTCCCATCGGAGGTAAGAATCAGAGTCGTTGCAGGAGAGGAAGGATGAAGCTCTGGAGCCGGGGGTAGGGATGATGATCCTGAGAAAAGTCGCACAAATCCCTCCAAGTCAAGAGGGGGAATCTTCGCCTTGGCCTCATCAGACGCCTTCCTCGCCACTTTGCTATCATCAATAAGAATCTCAAGCTCCACCTTGAGGTATGAGACGTCACCTTTCTCAATATCTGTAAGGAGCTCAAGGTTGGCATTGATTTCACGAAAGTATACCAACGAATCTCGGGCGGCACCTTGAGCAAAAATGTAAAGTCTCACCTGCTCAATCCCACCGTGGACCATCTCGGCAACCGCTTTCTTTGCCTCTTCTCTAGCCCGTGTCGTGTCAATATCCCGAGGACTAGTAAGCGCATTAAGACGAGCTTATGTTTCGTTGAGATGAGATGTGAAGGCGGCTTTCTCAGCCTTAAGTTCTAGCTTCTCCTGAAAATACGCAAAGGACTCGGACCTTACCATTTTGAACTTCTCATGCATTTCACTCCGAGCTTCCTTTGCATCCATCGCAGCGGTCTCCGCAAGGAATATGCGACTGTGAGCTTCCTTCAGCTTTGCCGTGAGTGAGGCAATCTGATCCTTTGCAGCCTTCAAACCGGATCCGTCCTTAGCTGCGGCAAGCTGGCGGCCAAATAGCTCGAGAGCACTGTTTTACCAACCTAAGGACTGTATGAAACGAAGAAAAACGAAACATGTCAACACTTCACAAAAAAAAACAACAAAGTGATGGAAGATGAGCAAGGTAAAAGATGTGTCCCATTTACCTCGTCGACGCTTATAGAGAACTTTTTGTAGTGCTCACGAATCCCGTCCGGGATATCTAGAATCGGTGGAACCTTACAACCCTCAAAGAGGAAGTGACGGAAGAGTTGGGAGGATGAGTTCGATTCTGAAACAATCGACTTGTTCGACTTATTGTCGAAACCCCAGTCGTACTTCTTCCTATTTCCGTCACCTATCATGTTCCATTGTTCCGGGAGCTTCCTCTGCAGTGATCCTTGCGAAAAGAGAGCTCCCTCAGCAGGATGATGGGCGTCCTGAGATGTAGGCAAAGCAATGACGAGTTGGCGACCCGGTTTAGCAAGGGCCGAGTGATCAGCTGACACCATCGGAGCCTTCCCAGCTCTCTTGCTCCTTTGTCCGAGCATACAGGAAGAAAGGCAGCAGAGATAGAGGAAGCAGCAGGGGGTGCCTCACGCTGTGTCAGCACGCTAGTAGTCTGAGCGACAAGGTTCTCGGCTTTCCTGGCGGCACAGTAAGAAGACATCTCGACGTCTTGAATGTTGTTGAGAGCTGAAATAAAAAAACATTATTTAAGAGGACACATGTATAAGTTTAGAAAAATCCCTAACTAAAAGAAGTAAACAAACCGATTGCTTTTTCGGAATAGGGTGGACGCTAGGATTCACCGACGATACCGAGGTGAAGATTGGATTCGAAGATTCTAACCAGAGTGAACGATTCCCACAAGGACTTTGCCGCGCTACAAGAACAAATAAAGTCCACGAGATCACGAGATAGCTTAGGGAGCTTTCCTTTCTTCCGATTCAGTGCTGTACAAAGAAAATAAAAGATGTTAGAAATCAGAAAATATAAAAACACACTCAAGTACAAGTATCAAAGTTCTAAGCCAATTCCGCTAACCGGGTTCAGGGGACCAATCCAAAATCGCTAAATAGGAAAGACGATCGAAGGTTGACTCATTCAAGGGAAAGTAAATGTAGAATTGCTTCCAATCCTCGTCTTTCTTGGGGAAACCCGAGAGAATACTAAAGTGAGGGTTTGACATTGAGTAGAAAAACCAGGTTGGTTGCGAACCCCTCTCACCAACTCAAGACGGATGAGAGATTTAACATCAAGCTCAAACCCATTCTCCTCAGCCAGAACTTGCAAACCCATTGGCAAATATAAGCTAGAGCAATTCCGAGAGCATGCATAAAATGTATAAGGAGCTTGGGCAAAGGAAAAGAGAGTCCGTATTCTCTAAAGTAAACCTCATACGCATAGCTAACTACCTCAGGATCCTCTAAGGGAGACCAAAAGATAAGCTCAACGTCCCTCGGCATGTGACAATCGTTCCGTAATCTTAGTAATCTATTTAGAGATAACCTAGAACGGGGATGAGGACCAAACAAGGGGAGTCAATCAAGTACTTGATGAGGAGACACACTTATGGGTCGGCTCGGACTGTTGCGGCAATGTTGGCTCGGGCGAGATGGCAGAAGTCAGCCCGAGTTCTCTCTGCAGACTAAAGTTCCATTCCGGCAAAAGAGACAAGCTCGCTAGCTCGATAGCGGGGGCAACATGGCTTGTGTGTTGCGGCGTTGGAGAGTCTACGTCACAATCCGGGACAAGAGAAAGAATCTCCATGCCACCCGAATCGGGAGATGAGGCGCTTTGGGTCAAAGTCAGAGAGGCATGAGGCGAGCGGTCCAAACCAATAGGTGAGATGAGAGGCATGAACAGGTCAGGGTGAAAGTCGGGCTCGGAGAAATCTCCTAGCTCGGGTGTCCCGCCCAGTTTGGAAGTTCGGTTCAGCTCGGCTCCATGGCTTGGAAATGGCGCAATAGCGAGCTCTTGATTTCGGTTCGGCTCATATGTGTGGCGTTGATTGGTTGCACCGGTGAGCTCGAAAGCATGGATCGGCTCTGGGGAGAGGTTTGGCTCGGGATGTGGCTCGGGATCCAGCTCGGGTGCGTGATGCGGATCAGACGCGGTAGCGAGCTCAGACATGTGGACCAACTCGGGCGCAAAGAATGGATCAGGCGCAGGAATCAGCTCGGGTGCATGGACCAGCTCGGCCGCACTGGTGAGCTCGGATGCGAGGCCGGTTAGGGAGTGCGGATCAACTTGAGGATGGCACCGAGCTCGGGCTGCGTGCCGATTGAGAGCAAGCCAATGCCCGGGTCGAACGGAGATGTACCTGCTCGGGTCGGCTTGGGCGAAACGATGACGCATTCCGGTTCGGAGGTAAGGGGAGAATCCATTGGAGGAAGGAGAAGATAAGAAAGGGGAAGATAAGGAATGAGAGGGAAAAGGTGTGTGGAAGAGAAAGAAAGAAAAGGGAAAAAATACATAAAGGGAATTTTTTTCAAAAAAAAAAAAGAAAAATAAGTATAAAAAGAAAATTTCACTTTTAACCAACAAGTAAAAGAATTATTGGATCAAAAGTTAATGATTTTAGGATTTTTTAGAAACTTGATGGGAAGATGAAATCATCGAAGAACAGTGAAGAACAAATAAGAAAAATGACTCTTTGATCCAAAAAGATCAAAATTAGCACCCAAAAACTGTTTTTCAGAACAAAAGTCACCGGAAAATGAATTCAAGCACAAGAATCAAGCAGGAATTCAAAGAAAAAGTCAAGAACAAGTCTTGAGAGAATAAAGCCTAAGAAAAAACCTGAAAATTTTAGGAGAAAATTATGAGAGCGGCATTACCTGGAGATCTTCTTAAAGAGGAGAGAGTTGCACAAAAACCAAAAACTGAGGTGAGGAATAGGCTTAAATAAGAGTCTGCAGATAAGTGATTTAGGGGAGAAATCAGAATCCTGGAATCTTGCCATTAAAGCACAATAAGTAAATGGGCTTCTCAGGCCCACTTACAGGAGATGAGCCCGAAAGAGAGCTTGCAAAGAGATAGAGAGCTCGCAAAGAGGGAGAGATCGAGAAGACGGAGATCTTTCAAAGAGAGAGAGCGAGCTCGTGAAGAGGGAGAGCTCACGAAGAGGGAGAGCTCACGAAGACGGAGATCTCACGAAGAGGGAGAGCTCGCGAAGAGGTTTCTAGATATCAGGTGCATTTTCGCTGCCTAAGGAAACAGAGGATCATCTTCCACTCTATCTTCCACTGTTAAGAAAAATGTGCGGTTGCGATTTAGGAAGCTGCAAAATGCTATTAGTGGGTTTAGAGGCTGAAAGAGTAGGCCAATTCTTATTAGTTTCTTATTAGTAACGTTTGAGAAGCCATCATGATTAGAAGACGACACTACAGGAAAATCGCGTATCTATGATGACTGAAAAATGCTATCTATTTCTATTGCAACGTACTTAAAAACGTTCTGTTAACGCCCGCAATAGTAGGTATTTGACCTATTGTAGCGTTTTTTTGGTTTTGCTACGGTATCTCTTTCAAATACAATATTTTTATTGATACAATAGTATCTTTTACCATAGCTCTTTGTTAATGTTGTTTTAGATTTGTTTTTCCGTTCTGTTTCGTAGTTATATTGTAACATTTTTTGGTATGCTATAAATTAATTTGTTATCTTTTTCGACAAAAATTGATTATACAGAATTTTCTACACAAATTGATACACAAATTGATACTGAAATTTATATTTATCAAATAAGCATAATCTTTATTCATTACAACCACGACAAATTTGAACAGAAATTACGAATACTAATATCACACAGACATTACAAGTTTGAGCACATAATCACAAGTACTCAAATGTAAACACGAGTGTCATTTGGCCAAGCTATTATACTACCAAAAGCTTCAGCAATGACTTTCATTTCAGAATTTGGTCTCCAAACATCAACATCTTCGACTAAAGGAGTAACGACTCATACCTTCGTCCTTCTTTAAGAAAACCTCTCCATACAACATGTAGTAAGTTCTATAGAAGAACATGGTGATCATTGATAACATGCTTTTTCTGTGTGTCGTGTGTGAATAAGGTTATCAATTCCTATCAAACTAACATGCCATAGTAGTATAGATAGCTGTCAATCCAAATGGATGTGATGCTAAGCACTCTAGATGCAATTAGAATTACCAATTCAAGGCAAATAAAAAGATGAGTTTTTATTTAAATAGTCTTAAATGAACAGAACAAGCAGTAAGTTAAACATGAGATAGGTACTAACATGCATTGGAAAATACTAAGTGTAAACAACAAATGAAACGAAAGCATGAAAGAAAATGGGTAAAATGCAATCAAAGGGGAAGCTGTTCCTAAGAATGGGGGGGGGATAATTGACCAGTAATCCTCCCTGTACTCCCTAGAAACTTAACATACTTCAAACAATGAGCTAATCGCTAGACACCAGACTCATAAGAAACCAAGTCCAATTTCTTGATAAATGATTTCAACCTAAGCAATCACCAGACCTAACTCTCTTTAACGGTACACTACCTAGCAGGCATAAAGAACTAAACTGCTAAAGCTAATAAGCACCCTAAACATCTAATCTCTTAGGCTAGGTATGCAAATCTCTAAAATCACCATGTTCAAACATTTTATTAAACACCTTTTGGGTGCTGAAATGTCCAATATCAGATTTCAGTTGATCAGAAAGAAATGAGCATGAAGAGTAGTGATATAGAAGGGATCTATAAGCAATCAAACTTAGGCATCTAGGAAGAACATGAAATCAACACCAGTCTACCCCATCCTCAGGAACCTAGGATAACTACTCAATACACATGTTGGGTATGAAATCATAGAAACAAAAAAACATTACTACTAAGCAAGACATTAGGATCAAAAGTAAAAATATGAAGAACAACAAGAACAAAAAGTCTGAAAACCAGATGATGACGATGAAGAAAATGAAAAATCAAAGATGAAGAACAGCAAGAACACCAACCTACAAAAACAAAGTTCTAATGAAACAGTAGCAAAACTCAGAAATGGTGATCAAGGAAAAAACGAGATTAGAAGCATAAAACAGTAGATCAATATGCACCATATAGTTCACAATCTTAATCTAAGCATGAAAATGAAGAAATCAGAAGATAAACATAAACTAAAAAAAATTATGGGTTTGATCATCAAGAACAACAAAGGAAAAACAGAGAGAAAGAAACCTAAGAACAAAACCCAAAATGGCAACAAAAATAATAATGCGTGAAAATGGGGGCGTTTTTAGGGCTTATATAGTGTTTCAGAAAAAGTCCTAAAAATGCTAAAAAATAAAAGTCTAAAAATCCTAATGATCGAGGTTGGGGTAAAGCCATCTTGGTCGAGGCGTCGAGAGGAAATGATCGAAGCGTTGTGGAGCGTGGTCGAGGCATTGCGAAGTCCATTGAGGTGTAGGCTTGGTCACACGATCGAGGTGATACGAAGATGATCGAGCTGACTTAGCCTAGTAGATTGAATATGACTTGAGCTAATCATTGAGTTGGTTCCATCCCGTACATTTCCCTTTTCCTTCTCCAAATTTGCAATAATGTTCTGAAAACTCCCGAAAGTCTTGAAATATCTCCAATATGCATATGTATGCAAATGCTAATGCAGAATTACCTAAAAATGCAAATTTACTAAGAATGTCCTAAGAATGCAACTTGTTGACATCTAAATGATCCTAAAATGGAGTTGTCAAAAAAAAAAAAATGATCCTAAAATGATGGTAAATGCGTTCTGAAAATCATCAATCACGAGACTTCAAACCACTAATCCGAGGAGGATTAAGTGAGACACAGTTGGCTATATTAGCACAGTAGCCATATAGTGCTCTGAATTCAGATAATCTCTTGCATAATATAACCTTTTCATCCTTGGACAACCAACAAGAAGCATGAGGTAAGAACATTTTCTTCCCACATTGCTCAATGTGCAGTTTTGTTCTATTCCCTATATATGCCAAATCTTGTCTTGCTTTCAAACCATCTTTGGACTTAGCATACTGCATCAAGATGGAGAGAATGGTGTCAGACACATTCTTCTCCACATGCATTACGTCAATGTTGTGGGGGCACCAACATATCCTAAGCCATTAAAAGTTAAATTAAAAGTCAAATAATACAATAACATAATTAGTAACGTATACAATATTATAAAAAGTAAAATAAAATTGTTTCTAACCTTCCAATATGGTAAATAAAATAGAATAGACCTCTTCTTCCACCTCCATTGGCCACTATCTTCTTCACACTCTTCTTTAGTCAAACCTGAACTTTTCCTTTTGCTTTTCTTCCCCAAAGGTTTCCCAAAGTCATTATTAAAATTCTTAGACTTCATATATCTCAGCTCCAGTTTCAATTTTATTAGCAGTACCTAACTCAACTATGTTATCAAACTATTCTCTTCTACTTCGATAAGGATTACCAGGCCCGAGACGTTTCTTATTTCCCATATACACATGATTTCGACTAAAATTCAACCACCTAAAAGGAGTATCTTTCCCACATACGATACATGCTTGTTTGCTTATTTACTTTACAACTAGCTAATGTCCCCAATCTTGGATAGTCACTGACAATCCACAATAATATAGCTTTAAGTGTGAAATTATCCTGAGACAATAAATCAAATACTTTGATATCTTCATTCCATAAATCATTCAGATCATTAATCAAAGGCGCCAAATAAGCATTGATGTTGTTAGTTGGTGCAGTATGACCAGGAATTAGAAGAGTTAACATTATGTTCTCTGACTTCATACACATTGTTGGAGGCATATTGAAGTTCACTAGCAAAATTGGCCATGTACTATGGTTTATGTTTTGCAAAGAAAATGGATTCATACCATTTGTGCAAATACCAAGTCTCAGGTTTCTTGGATCAGCTGCGAATTGTGGCCATTTAGCATTGACCTCAAGTCAATGAGTCCACTGGGTGACGCATTTTTCCATCATCTGAACCATTACTGAAATGCCATTGAAAATTCTTAGACATTTCCTTTGACCTTAACATTCTCTTGAATCTTTATTTTATAGGGAAGTACCTGAGTAATTTTTCCGGAATCACAATCTTTGCCTCTCTAGAATGTTTATCAAGTTCCCATCTTGAAGCACCACATTAATATCACTCGGTTTTAACGCTTTATAGTGGGCATTTATGCTTGCAATTTAGCGTTATCCAAGGTTTCCTCTTCAATTTGGTATGTTTTACAGGTTTTTTGGTGTTTTGGACGTTTTGGATGCGAATTGGTAAATGCAGATGCAAAGTCCATTAGAAGGATCAAAAGTTTTCCAATGTTTGAAGATGTTCCCGTGGATGGATTGAGCTGCAATTTGGACACAAGATAGCCACGTGAGTTAGATTTCATATGGAGGTGGTTTCAAGTCATTCCATCAAATAAATCAAAAGTTATGGCTATTTTACTGAAAACTGGTCAAGCTGGCTCGCAGAAGAAGATCGCGCAGGAATCCTCTAAAATGCGCGATCGATATCTAGAGCGCCCGATCAGGCATTTTCTCATAGAATTCTACGAAACGAGTGCCCGATCGATCCCTAAAGTGCCCGATCAATCCATAAAGTGCCTGATCGATCCAAAAGTGCCCAATCATGTACTTCACCCGAAATTTTTTTGAAAATTTCCAAAATTTGCAGACTTGATCCTCAAGGCTATCTTTTATTCTATTTTGGTTTTTCCTTTTCTTTTAGCACTATATAAGCCTCGTGGATTGGTTTTTTTAGACCTAAGCTATTATTATTCTAAGTTTTACCGGGGAGAGTAATCATGAACCTGTGTGGAGAAGATTCTGAACCCTATTTTATATTTTAATATCTATTATTTTTTATGATTATGAGTTCGTCTTGGATATTGCTTTGTGTTTTCTTTTCTATGTCTGAATAGTTCTCTAGTTAGGTTTTATAGTTTCCTAGGGAAACTAGGTTTGAATGTTGGGGTTTATCATAAAGGATTGAATTTGCTAGGTTCTTAGTATAAATTTTTTCTTAATGCCTCAATTAGCTTGATCACCTAATTCATGATAATAGGTTAATAAATACAAAGAGACTTGATTTAGAAACCTGACCTAATTTTAGATGAATACGTGTTTTTCTTGCGAGAGTTTTGTCTTTAATGCTTATGAACAATTGAATCTGAACTGTAATGCATGATCGAATTATTCAGAATTGATGAGAGTTTGTTTCTGGTAATTCGAGCATAGGGTTTATAATTCCGAGAGGAGATTATTATATTTTCGTTTTTCATGTTGAGAACTATTTTCAAATAAATCATGCATGTTAACTTTGACTTTAAATCTGAATGCCTACAGATTTCCCTAATGCCTAACGTTTTTAATTCATCGTTTACATCCGCTTTTATTTTATCGTTTTGATTCATTACAACCAAATTAATTATTTCGTCTTAGCTTGATTTGAGATTAAACTGAATCGTGTGCTTTATGGTCTCTATGGATTCGACCATTACTTTACGACATTGATATGTTCTCTACAGTATAGTTTAGAATTTAAATTCTTAACCTATCCGAATTTTGGCGCCGTTGCCGGGGACCAATACATTTCCTTTTAAGTTTTCTTTAGAGTCTAGTTTAAGATCTTTCTTTTTCTCTTGTTTTATTTTATTTTATATTTTATATATAGGTGATGGCAATGAATTACAATGATTGGCTGCATGAGCATGAGGACACATTCGAAGAGAACATTCAGGATGAGAAGGAACCATTTCATGAGAACATACTTACCCCAGAACAAAAAGTAGAGTTGGATAATCTTAAAAAGAGTATTTAACACTGCCAAGGAGAGTTATAGCTGAGATGGTTTGAATAAACATCCTCTTACACCGCAACACTTGAGGGAAGAGATCTCACACGTGAAGAGTTTATGATTTCTAAGACTTGAAAAGGTAATATATTGGGTTCCCCCAAGCCAACTAGAAGATATATTTGAGTTTAACTCTGAAATTCATGATTATAAATTATGTCACATGCCTTGCATTGAAGATATAACTTCTAGTTTGTATACATCCATGATTATTGATGAATGTTATGATTTGATATGTGAGTCTCAAAGANTTAAGGTTTTCAATGCATGATGAGTCTGGTCCACTTCTTGAAAAGTCTTGCCTAGGAGATGTGCTTGATGTAGATAAGATCTTGAATGATTTAGAAAATCCTCAAGTTGAGATGGACTTTAGAAGTGAGAATGATGTGTTTTACATGATTAATGGAGATGAA
>OVBE01017256.1:0-10522 GCA_900406425.1 Iberis pinnata | reverse complement strand
ATTATAAATATCAGCAAAATCTAAAAAAACCAATCAGAAAACCAGGAAATATATATAAATTAATATAATGACTAAATTGAGTGTTACAAAAAAAAGACTACTAATATGGTGAAACTACTATGAAGAATGCTTGAGAGAATTATTTGGTGATAAAATTTCTTTTTTCGTTGTTGATAATTATCATATTAGAAAATTTAGTGAAACGTGTCATTTTCTTCCGTAACCAAATAGATAGAAAGTTCCCTGTGAATATTTCTGTTTTTGTAAGGAAAATTAGAATGCCTTCTTCATGAGATTTTTTTCATAAAGATATTAAATTTTATTAAACTTGATATAAGCCTAATACAAGAATTTAGCCCAACACCAAATCAAACTTAAAACTAAACCATATAACATATAAATTCGAAATTGAGCTTAGAAGACACATTCTAGCTAAATTCGAAAATGAACCCAAAAAACCTAAAAAAATAGAAAAATTCTAAATCTTTAAGTCACAACTGACAAACTGCCGATTTGCTGGAAGAACCACCGACGATCCAATGATGACATCCAAAATAGTAGTGACTGCCGCTGACACCACCCTCCATCAGAACGAGTTAAATTCTGTTGAGAAGAGAAGGATCAAGATTTGAGATTCGACATAGCACTATATACTTTTTCCGATTATTTGTGTTTTTATTATTTATTGAGAATTCAAACCATGGAATTGTAAGTAATTTGAAAAAATTGAATGAAATTTTCTATGCATTATACAACAATAAAAGAATCAAAGGGGCCACAAGAGATTCAACAATCATGTAGCATATAGTTTGATGGTTGTTATTTATGTTGCTTCTTTTACAAATTTAAAAAGTCGAGCAAGGTTATTATTTATAAAGCATAAATTTTGTTTTTAGTCGAACTTAAACTACTATTAAGACAGACCTATCAACTATTAGATGATCATTTGATCCCACTAAAATTATTATATTTATTAGTTGTAATCTTTATATAATAAAATTTGGTAAAATGATTAGCAAAAAATAATTTTGACCTCTTAATTATATGTTGAAATTATATATGCTTCCATCAATATTTTTACTTTCTTCAAAATATTTTATTTTATTTATTAAAAAATTAAACATTGTACTAATATGACTCCAATAAATATTCGTTATTATCCAATTAAAAAATAGAAAAACCTATATCAAATATTCTTTTCCATATATTTACAAAATGATTACTTTCTTAAATTAGATAGAAACTTGTTCTACTAATAATAGAGAATAATAGCCAATATCACCTAATTTCTTTGGTATTTGGTTTATTTTAATATGAGAAACTTTAGTTATATGCCAAACCTAACACATGTACAATACCTTAAAACTACCAAAATACCACTTTGATAGTCTTTGTTTTTCTAATTTTATTTGACAAATTTGTACATGGATCGAATCTTGCCTAACTAGTTGTCTTAGTCTAGATGGTTGTAAGTTAAACATCATTTTCTCTTTAAATGTTGGTAGTTTAGAAGGACAATAGTTTAAATATTAAAAGGTATAATAAATCACATAAAGCGCCGCTTAAGTTATGCAAAATAGGTCATGTTGTGGTTTCAAATAAATTTGGTGAGACATCCATTCACAATTATAAAATTCTAATTATTGGACCCACTTAACCAATGTTATGGAAAATATTTGAAGCTAGGGATTAGTTCTTCCATTACTATTAGGTATATGTAAATTTGAATTATCCAATCAAAATCGTACTAAAGATGATGAGAATAATGAATGGGCGGAAACACAAAAAAACAAAACTCCTAAATAAAAACTTGGTTTAGCCCAAACTTTGAAACATTAGATTTCAAACCCTAAAGTTTGAGACAAAAGTTTGGAACTTTTATTGTGCAACCGCTACAACCACCATCTCAAGAGACCACCGTCGGCCGTCGATGAGAAGTCATGTCTGCGATTGGCTACCTGCCAGTCGAGGAGACAACCACCCTCAAAACCGCCTTTGACCCACTGTGTCTAGCACTGGCGATTTGCATCTACGAACACCACACCACCACCACTACCAAAGCAACTGACCACCAAAAGCATTTAATGCCGGCTAACTAAACTGGAAGTAGTTCCACTTGCACCTAGCGCCGCCGAAAAGATGAGGAGGATTGCAAATGAACTCGCCTTGAGAAGAACCATACCGAGGACCTTAGAACAAAAGCTTTGGAGTAGCCGTGAAGGAAGGCGGCTATAACTACCACCACCAGAGGAGATTCGAGGAGAGAGGAGAAGACAATCCAAAAGACCTACTGCCGAGAGAAAAAACTATATTCAGATTAGTTCCGACTCCACTGACACCAAAAAAAGGCGAACACAACGCTTCCAAAAGAAAAAAGGCATCAATATCCGTCATACACAACTTAGTCCTGACATTTCTGAGATGCCGAGAAGACTATCACCCTCCAAACCGCCGAGGAAACGGGTTGAAGAGAGAAACTACACTATATATCATCATTGTTTCAAAGCAATTTAAATCTCCATTCTGACGACAAAAAAAAAAAAATCTCCATTCTTATTACGATTAGCCTACGAATCTTGCTTGGACAAAGCTTGCATTATATCCATATTACGTGATGTTTTTGTTTTCTAAATGAAAATATGTGTGTGGTGATTAAGTATGTTTGTGTATACATAAGGGAATCTTGATTATTCGCAAAATATCCCAAATTAACCCAATAGTAGCAATAGCATCGATCTTCTCTAACTTCTTAAATACAATCATAAATTATTTCTAATTTATTTCATCAAAATCAAAATTTATTTTTAGAACTTTCTGGTGCGTTGTAAATTCGTCTATTCTCTTTGACTTTGCTTGCCAAGTGCCAACTTATTTTAAGTAGTTGTGATTAGAAAAAAAAGAAGGTAGGTACACACATTAATTTCACATTTTAAGCCTAAATTAGAAATCTTTAAACCCCCACATAATAGTATTATTGTACCCTGTTGGATTTTTTTTTTCCTTCTTTTTTGTCAAAGATAAATCAGTTCACATACATAAGATGGAANACAAAAAAAAAAAAAAAATGGCTCTAAAGAATTTCTTTAGATTGAAGGTGTTATGTCCAGACAATTTAGATTGAATCAGGTCTGATACCTTTGACATAACGTTTATCAGACAATTTAGATTGAAGGTGTTATGTCCCGTTATCTTTTTAGTATTTCTCTTCTTATTATTGGTATTCTTACCGCAAAAGACGACGAATTATATAAAATCTATCATTTTTCCAGAGTCTTTAGAATATTTGGGAAGTATGGTAGACAATATTCTCTATGGCCGGTCATCGTCATACCTTAGAATTTGCTGCCATTATTGTGTATGAACTGAGAGTTTCTATTTCTCTTTATTCTTGTACCAGGGCCGGAACATCCAAAACGATCGCTTGATGTGTTTTTGCAACCATTGATATATGAGTTGCAGATGTTATGAGATTATGGAGAACGGGTGTATGACGTGTCTTTACAACATAATTTCAAGATGTGTGTGGTTCTTATGTGGACTATAAGCGATTTCCCAGCGTATGGGATGCTATCTTAAAGTATGAGAATGTATATGCTGACATGGCCGTCAAGACTGCTTTAAGCAGTACTTTTTTCCCTGGGAAGTAAAAAAAAATGTATCGACCAGCTTTGTGATTTTCACAAGATTATATTCATCATTTCTCCAAAAATTTATGATTTATTCCCTTTGAAAGACTCTAGGAGTCTAAAATATTTTTCTCCACCTCCTTCTCTTGTTATGTCCAATTACCTTTTTAGTATTTCTCTTCTTATTATTGGTATTCTTGCCGCAAAAGACGACGAATTTTATAAATCTATCATTTTTCCAGAGGCTTTAGAATATTTTTCCATATATATACACAAATTATATAGATAAATGCTCATAGAAAAAATGTGACTATAAACAGTAAACCGGTATATAAAAAAATTCTCATCGAAAAAAGTGAATATAAATTCAAAAATTGTGAAATTTTCTATAAATGTTTATTCAAAAATTTTCATTTATATTTTAAAAGTATTAAAAAAATATATGATTTAAAATAGCATATTATTAAAAATCAGAAAAAATTACAAAAAATAACGACTGAAACACCTTCAACAAGTAAAACCTAACAAACTGATCAATAAACTAGAGAGACGACGGAAGAAGCATAATCACCCATATAAGAGACCATGCCAAAAGCATATGAGAGGACGAAACTAATCGTAGCAGGGAGTATAAACGATTAAACCTCTCACCTACAAAAATTCCAAAGCTATCTCACTAAGAAGAGAGCAAAAGGAGGCTGATACGGTAAGAGAGAACCAAGTGGACTTATAAGACCACCGAACTACCGGAAAGGGAAAAGTCTTAAGACTGGAAATACCACGACGGGAACCAATGAAAAGAGAAGATTTAATACGTAGAGACAAGGTGCAAAACTACTCAACCCCAAACTCCGAGCACATAAGACGCCAGAGAAAGACCGAGGGGAAGAGCACAAGAGACATGCTACAACAACAAAAGACAATAATGGTAACACCAACTCATCCACACCCAACCTCCTAGTCCAAGAGATTAGAAACAAGGCTAAAACTAGAAACCAAAGTTCCCAGAGGCACAACGCACAACACATGTTGAAAGCCAACCAAACCTTTAAACGAGATACCCTTACACTTGTAACAAGATGACGAATCTGGTTATTGGTGAAACCGTAGAAACCAACAGCAACCCCATTTGAAGAACCAAGCCAACATGAGCCATGACAGATCTACAACCTGGAAAGCCTCGAAAAGCAGATCCAAACCAAAAGGAGACCACAACAAGAAATTGGGAGAAGTCAAGGTCGAAAGACAAAACTCGCAAGAGACTTCCCTGACTGATCTAGACCAAAATGGAACCTGACCTACCAACCACCGCACACACTAGGCAGAACCAGCAACAGATCTAGAGAGGAGAAGACCCATACCTGTCGCGATCGGGGATGAACTAAGAAACCAAACAACACCTAGAACACGAAAGAGTAGCTTAACCACAGGAGGAGGATGGTACCGCCGTGACAAGGAGAAACCCCGCCACCACCGAGCCATGATGTAGAGGAAGAGAAACGTCGGTGAGGAGGAAGAAAACAGAGAGGAGGAGGCGCAGTCAAAACCGAGAAGAAGACAAAGCAAATCATAAAGAGATGAAAAGGGAAGCGATATCGGTCGGAGACTGATGCCGCCGCTGACAAACAAAGGAAAAAAGTTTGTCTAGAAATTTGTGTCTTCCTAAAAATTCGTGTTTGTTTGGCTCATGAGACCACTACAAGAAAACAGATTATGACGGGAAAAACCCGTCAAAAATATTGAAAGAAAAAGTGACGGGAAATGTGACCGTCAATAAATTACTAACTAGTAAACATTCGTCAGAAAATCTGACGGGATTTCTGACGGATTATTATTGACGGGTGACGTCCGTCAGAAATCCGTCACAAACTCCGTTAGTAAATTTTCCTGATTTAAACTATCTGTTGTTAGCTGTTACCAACGGATATATTTGATATTTCTGACGGATTATGCCGTCAAAATCCGTAAGAAAATTTTCTGTATAACCAGAAGACCTCCTCTCATTATTTCACCCACAATTTCACAAACATAGTTATAAAATGTCTACTCATCCTTATTTTCAATCATGGATGGATGGTGAGAGGATGAATCCAGAGACAAATCTTTTGAATGAGGAATATGCGAATGGTGTGATGAAATTCATGGAATTAGCATATCGACAACCTCGGGAAAAAAACAGTCGTAAGTTAACATGTCCATGTTCTTTATGTCGGAATAATCATCATGTTAGGATAAACATTGTACATAATCACTTATATATGAATGATTTTTTGCCGAGTTATAAGGTTTGGTACTTACATGGAGAACGACCTGATATTGTTGCTAGTAGTAGTCGTAGCATTTCAGTCACAGATAAGATAGAGGAACCTAGAACGAAATTACATATTGGGGCACCTAGAATGGAATTAGATGTTGGGGCAGATATGGTTCAAATGGTTAATGATGTTTATAGAGGAAACATAGAGACGGCTCAAGTTTCTTATGAAGAACCAAACTTAGAAGCACATCCGTTTTTTGATATGTTAGACGCAGCGAATCGAACATTATATAGTGGATGTAGAGATAATCATTCACATTTATCATCTGCTAGTAGGTTGATGGGTATAAAGATGAATGATAACTTGCTTGAGGATGCAGTTGATACAATAGCCAAGTTGATGAGGGATATCTTGCCAGAGGATAACAATGCTCTAGGTTCATATTAAGAGATACAAAAACTTATGTTGGGACTTGGATTTCCTTACTAGGTTATAGACATGTGCATCGACAATTGTATGATTTATTGGAGACGTGATGATACCCGGACTCGATGTCAATACTGTCAAAAACCAAGGTATAAAGATACATGTAGTAGAGTTTCGGTACCATACAAGAGGATGTGGTATTTGCCACTAATAGATAGGTTGAAGAGGTTGTATCAATATGCGAGAACAGCTGCTGCAATGAGATGACATGCGGAGCATAGATTTGATGGAGAGATCACACATCCTTCTGATGCAGAAGCTTGGCGTCATTTTCATGCTACATATCCGGATTTTGCAAGTGAGACACGGAAGAGGGCAAAAGGAGGCTGATACGGTAGAGAGAACCAAGGGACTTATAAGGCCACCGAACTACCGGAAAGTGCAAAGTCTTAACACTGGAAATGCCACGACGGGCACCAATGAAAAGAGCAAATCTAATACGTAGAGACAAGATGCAAAACTACATAACCCCAAAAACTCCAAGCACATAAGAGGCCGGAGAAAGACCGAGGGGAAGAGCACAAGAGACCTGCTACAACAACAAAAGACAAAGAACACACCAGAATGGTAACACCAACTCACACATACCCATCCTTCAGTCCAAGAGATCAGAAACAAGGCTAAAACCAGAAACCAAAGTTCCCGGAGGCATAACGCACAAACACAAGTTGAAAGCCAACAAAACCTTTAAAAGAGATACCCTCACACCTATAACAAGATGATGAATCTGGTCACTGGTGAAACTGTAGAATCCAACAGCAACCCCATTTGAAGAACTAAACCAACCTGAGCCATGGTAGATCTACAACCTGCAAAGCCTCAAAAAGTGGATCCAAACCAAAAGGAGACCACAACAAGAAACTGGGAGAAGCCAAGGTCAAAAGACCAAACTTGCAAGAGACTTCCCTGACTGATCTAGACCAAAATGGAACCCTACCTACCAACCACCGCACACAGCAGGCAGAACCAGCAATAGATCTAGAGAGGAGAAGACCCATACCTATCGCGATCGGAGATGAACTGAGAAACCAAAAAACACCATGAACACGAAAGAGTAGCTTAACCACTAGAGGAGGATGGTACCGCCGTGACAAGGAGAAACCCCGCCACCACTGAGCCACGATCTAGAGGAAGAGAAACGCCAGTGAGGAGAAAGAAAACAGAGAGGAGGAGGCGCAATTAAAACCGGGAAGAAGACAAAGCAAAGCGTAAAGAGACAAAAAGGGAAGCGACATCGGTCGGAGATTGATGCCACCGTTGACAAACGAAGAAGAAAAGTTTGTCTAGAAATTCTTGTCTTCCTAAAAATTCATGTTTGTTTGGCTCCTGAGACCACTACAAGAAAACAGATTCTGACGGGATGTTTCCCGTCAGAAATATTGATGGAAAAAGTGACGGGAAATGTGACCGTCAATAAATTACTGACAGATAAACATCCGTCAGAAATTCTGACGGGATTTCGGACGGATTATTACTGACGGGTGACGTCCGTCAGAAATCCGTCACAAACTCCATCAGTAAATTTTTCCAATTTAAACTATCTGTTGTTAGCTGTTACCAACGGATATATCCGATATTTTTTACGGATTATGCCGTCAAAAATCCGTAAGAAAATTTTCTATATAATCACAAACATAGTTATAAAATGTCTACTCCTCCTTATTTTTGATCATGGATGGATGGTGAGAGGATGAATCCATAGACAAATCTTTTGGAATGAGGAATATGCGAATGGTGTGATGAAATTCATGGAATTAGTGTGTTGACAACCTCGGGCAAAAAATAGTCGTAAGTTAACATGTCCATGTTCTTTATGTCAGAATAATCATCATGTTAGGATAGACATAGTACATAATCACTTATATATGAATGGTTTTTTTCCGAGTTATAAGGCTTGATACTTACATGGAGAACGACATGATATTGTTGCTAGTAGTAGCGGTAGCATTTCAGTGACAGATAGGATAGAGGAACCTAGAATGAAATTAGATATTGGGGCACCTAGAACGGAATTATATGTTGGGGCAACTACGGTTCAAATGGTTAATGATGTTTATAGAGAAAACATAGAGACGGCTCAAGTTTCTTATGAAGAACCAAACTTAGAAGCACGACCGTTTTTTGATATGTTAGACGCAGCGAATCGGCCATTATATAGTGGATGTAGATATGGTCATTCGCCTTTATCATTTGCTAGTAGGTTGATGGGTATAAAGACGAATTATAACTTGCCTAAGGTTGCAATTGACGCAATATCCAAGTTGATGAGGGATATTTTGCCAGAGGATAACAATGCTCAGGTTCATATTACGAGATACAAAAACTTGTGTCGGGACTTGGATTGCTTTACCAGGTTATAGATGTGTGAATCGACAACTGTATGATTTATTGGAGACGTGATGATACCCAGACTCGATGTTGATACTGTTGAAAACCAAGGTATAAAGATACAAGCAGTAGAATTTCGGTACCATACAAGAAGATATGATATTTACCACTAACAGATAGGTTGAAGAGGTTCTATCAATCTGCGAGAACAGATGCTGGAATGAGATGGCATGCGGAGCATAGATTTTATGGAGAGATTACACATCCTTCTGATGCAGAACATATAAGTTTACATTTTAACCTTTTAATTCTTAAACAGAGAAAGAAGACTGACCATGATCCAACACCGCTTAAGATTATAGAGGATATCCACACCAACAAGAAGACCGAGGAGATTCAAGATCAGCTTGCGCAGCAGTTGGTGGAAACGGCAAAAAACGCTTCGACGAAATCCGGTCTTCTCAATCGACACCAGATGAAGAAATCCCCTTGGAGACGCAATATCAAGTTCTCTCTCAGGTAAGTAAAATTTTCATTAAATTACATACTATTTAAAATTGTCTATACTAGTACAATTATTTTTTGTTTCAAGAGACGAAGAAGTCGAAGGGCCGCTATTACGGGTTCGGGAACATGGGAGGCTATTGCTTTCTCGAATCGGGATCCCGACAAAAAAGGGATCCTATTAGGGATGAGGAAAGACGAGGAGTTGGCGGCCGTCAAGAAGTAGAAGGCGGTACAAGAGAAGCGCGATGTTGAAATGAGACAGATGAGGGAAGATCAAATGAGGATGCAAGTTAAGATGCAATAGAAGATGAATGCGTTTATGCAAGAGATGTCGCGACAGTTCGAAAATTCTTGAAAACAATTTTTAGTTTTTGTATATTTTAAAATTTCAGAATATTTTGCATTTTAATTTTATGAATATTTGCATTTTAATTTTATTAATATTTTAAAATTTATTTTTATTAATATTTTAAATTTTATTTTATAATTATTTAAATAAAAATTTACTAAAAATTTAAAATTAATTAAAAAATTGTTTTATTAGAATCCGTTAGAAAATCCGTCAGTAAATATCCGTCACTTTTTCCGACAGAAATTTCTGACGGATTAAGTGATGGCATATTTCTAACGGATTTAGTGACGGGTGTTAAACTGATGAACACAATCCATCACTAAATCCGTCAGAAATATGCCGTCACTTAATCCGTNTCAGTAAATATCCGTCACTTTTTCCGACAGAAATTTCTGACGAAAAAAGTGACGGATTTGTATTTCTGACCATTTAGAACGGATGGGTAAAATCCGTCAGTTTTCTGTCACTTTTTATGTTTCTGACGGATATGCCCGTTAGAAATCCCGTACTTTTTTGTAGTGGACAAATTTTTTTAGTCTCGGGCTTTAGTTTTCTACCATGTATTCCACCCTTATATTCCTCCTATGATAAATATTATGCTAAGTGGAAAAAAAAATACCATATTGTTTGGTTAGAAAATCTTTCTTTAGTTTCTATGCGTATTTTCCATTGTTACTATGAATAGCTAATATATACGAAGTCATCAAGATGGCATTTATTTAAATATAACTTTTTTAAGATAATCCTTTTGGCAGCAAAAATCAAGGGAGAGATGGCTAAAAGGAGGAGATTCAAATACAAATTCCTTTCATCAAGCAGTAAAAGCTCAGAGATCAAAACTGTTTTTGGAATCGCTAAAAGATGAACAGGGGAATACCCAATTCAGTGAAGCATCTAAAGGAGATATTGCTTTGTTGATACCAGGTTTAGCACCTGCTCCCAAAAGCCCATTTTGACATAAGGCC
>OVBE01017255.1:0-10522 GCA_900406425.1 Iberis pinnata | reverse complement strand
CCACTACAACGATATGATAGTGTAATTAGGAATTGATCACGTAGGGAAAACCATCATATTCTCTCTCACACCCTTAAAATTCCTACTATCAGCATGGCTATGACACCAAGACTCTCCCTTTGTGTGACACTTGGCTAAGTGGACACAAAGATGACTTAAAGAGCCAACATGTGTACATGAGGTGGAAGGTCTGCTAGGTGGAGACTTGTGGTGATTACACCTACATCATGAGGTGTAGTTTAATCCACCTAAATTTCCAGGAGGTCGCCACACAACCTGGACAACAAGCACTATCCAAAACATCACTTTTGACAAGTGACACCTAAGGCATTCTAGAAGCACCTAAGAAGCATGAAGTGTAAGGGAGGGTTGGGGAGCTGCTGTAGGATTTCCACCACATCCTTGAATCACTCTTAACCAGTTTTAGCTTCCATGAACTCGTGGATAGCTTCAGAACTCACCATTTGGTCTGATCATGTCCATAGATTCAAAACTAGCTAACTGTAGAAATTTGATTGATTGATGCTTCAAGTAGGAGGTGTAAGGCTTTGATTCCCAAGTTATTTATGCTCCTGTATAACCATATTTAAATCATATAAAAGACTTAATTTGGTCGCTCACTCATCCATGGTTTTACGGAAATATTCAAGTTACCGAACCGAGTCATTCCGGACGATCTTTGTGCAAGTAGCTGGTGTTGGCTTCCCATTGGTCTATTTTTCTTCTAAGTATTTTTAAAATTCTATTATAGCCAATACTTCTTAATTTATCCCCTCAATTAATTACTCTGCGAAACCTTCTCCCATAAATGGCCTATATCCCTTACTTTACCAAAAATGTAGTTTTTCGGCAATTTCAACTTTCTCGGCTAAACTTTTCCTTTAGCTTGCATAATTTTATTTATCTTTTTGATAATAAGAGTTAAATAAGGAATCACTCAAAGGATCCTTCCTTTGGCCATTTAAATCTAGCTTGGGTCATCTTGACTTATTTTTGGCTTTTGTCGTCTTTCTCGGCCATGGTTCATTCCATTAGACTTTGGCTATTTTATCTAATTTTTCTTGGATATTTTTTAGGTCTAGATTAGGGNCCCCCCCCCCCCCCTCCCCCTCAAAATAATTTTTCCTCGAATCCTTAAAGTACATATCTAGAGTCTTCTTTGTTGTTAACCTTTGTCCATAGCTCCAAATATGATTCCTCATTTTGTATGCACTTGACTTTGGCTAATTTTTCCTTTGTATTCTGGTTTGCAGTCCTATAGATTATTCTATCCTTGACTTTACATTTTAGTCAATCCTTTACTATCTGTGGTTAGCCAGTCCTTAACTTCTCTAGGTTAGCTAATCCTTGGCTTCGATAATTCTAATATATACTTCTCTTTTATCACTACTATGATCTTTGCTTCCCTTTCCAAATCTTTCTGAACTTTCGTATTCTTACAGCCTTTTCACGAACTTACTTCATTTCCATATTATGCGTGCTTATGTTTCTTCTATGTCTCATTTCAATCCATGGGTACTTGGTCTCCCATCATAACCATTTCCTTTGGTCATGGTCCCACGGTTCCTTGAATACCTCTATTATTTTCTTGCAACCTCTGAACGACTTGCTCATTGCATTAGTTTTGTAAACCTTCCTTTTACCGTTCCGCCTTGTCCCGCCATTTTGCTTGATCTCGCCATTCTATTATGGCTCAATGTTCTATAAGATTCACTTGTAGAAATACACGACTAGCTCATTTCCTTATCCTTTAGGTTATGTCCTTTAACCTATGGTCCATCTTCGTTCACACCTCAGCTTTTGGGTGGGTACCTAAGGCTAACAATTTCTAGGGTTCGTCTTATCTATGGTTACAACTTCTATATCTATATTCCAAAATTTACTATGATTCCTCTAAATTTCTAATCAACCTAAGTTTCTATGGTAAGATTAACACTATGGTTTCTTGGCGATTAAATAAACCAATATGCAAACAATCAGTCACCAAATCACACAATATACACATTAGGAGTTAGAACCCACACTTACCTGGAACGAACCACATGAAAAATCGTCGAACCACACTTACCTGGAACGAGACCCTTTGAAAGTCATGAAGGTTTGGGTTTACTTAAATCGATCTAAGGGTAACAATTGCTCCAAAGTTGTTGGATCCTTTGCAGTTGATTACTTCAATGGTCCACCATTCATCATGTAAAGCACCAGTCCAAACAATGCAGCTTTGGCAATTCATAACATACCTTTATCTCTCATACTCCTTCCTTGGCCAGCTTTTGTCTTGTAGGCATACTACACTGCAAAAGGGTAAGTCCTAATCCCATCCTATATAATTAAAAGAACTGCTGGTTTTCTAATCTGCCTTTTGCGACACTTTTGACTTGATAAAACAAGGGTTCCCAGATGCATGACCAGAACCATGCTCTGATACCACTCTTGTAACACCCCCGAACCGGACTAGGGATTAGGAGTTAGACCTAGACGGCCCATAAGCGTTATGTGGATGCTTGTAGCCAGACAGCCGAGGATTCAGGGAAATACCTGATCACCCAAGTCGTCCAACCCCGAATAGCCATCCCGCCCGATCTCGGCCTAAGGCTTTTCAACCCGTTCCAAGATCGTGTGTTGTGTAAGCCTGGACTAGGCTAATATCATATGAGACCCAATTTTATTGGAAAACATTTCTTTATCGATTTTAGAAATATTACATAGGTAACTGATCAGGAGCCGAATGCTCTAATCTACTTATTGAAAAATATAGTACCTATATAGTTTACAAAACATGCATATCTACACCAGCGACCTAAGTTTCTTTCACCCTGTATGGTTTCCCGCTAAGGTTGCCTGTAACAAAAAGTAAAATCATGAGTAATCTAAGATTACTCAATAAGAATGAGGTCTCTAAACATCAATAGGTAAAGATAATACTTCCAACCCAAACCCAAAATAAAAATCAACACACAGCAATCCAATGCAATAATCCAATGCATGCAAATATAATAAACGTGATATCACTACTCCTTACTTTTCACCACCAAGTAATCACGGTCCACTGCCGTGTCCAACCCATCAACACGACCTTTCACTCTTCCCGTGTGGCCCTTCCTCTATCACCAGGGGTTTCCTTTATACACTTTATATTTTTAAATGTTATTACTTATAATTCACCAATATGTTGATTCTGATCTCACCCAAGGTGATGTACCCAACCACATATCTACCACACAGGCCAGAGCAGGTACAACCCTATCAGGCCCCAACTGTCTCACTCACGATGCCAATCACTGCATCATCATGTAGGTCTAGGACGGTCGCTAGCCGTCCCGAGAGAATGGAGATCAGACATCAACTGTCGCCATCAGTTATGGAAGTAGACACACTACAATCCACTAACCGAATCACGGCATGTAGCTAGCTTATGTCACTCGACCCGGTTATGAGTACATAACCTTCCATACTCACTAACCGAACCCTGAGTACATAACACTCCTACACTCGTCCATATTTTATATTTAACATGATTATTACATAAATACATACATACTCATCAACATGAGTATAATTCAATAATCATACAATACATACCTTGCATTATCATCTCTATCATGTATTACTACTACTAAAGCATTCATGAATAATCAATAATAAACACCATGCCTAACGTGCATTTCTAACATATGCAAATTCGATAACTATCACAATATCTAACGTGCATCCCTAGCACGCCTAAATCAATCAAATATTAATCCAATCAAGCCATCAATCAAATAAAGAATCAAGTATTATAACGACCTAATAATGAACTAATCTATTAAGCCTAATAACCATGTCCGTATAATTCTACCGAAAATTGGACAATATAACGGCTTAGTAAATTGACTAATAATTGGAGCCTAATAACCATGTGAGTGTAATCCTACCAAAAATTAGACATTATAATGGCTTAATAACCCACTAATCAATTCAACCTAATAACCATGTAAGATAATTCTATCGAAAATTTGGCATTATAACGGTAAGCGGAAAATGACTAAGTACGAAATCTAAACCTCTATGGGATATTAATTAAAAGCATAAAATAAAAATTAACATAACCATGTGCTACTTCACATAACCGAACTTACAGTGACTTGGTTGGACTTGACACCTAAAAGGTTGCTCCTAAAGTTTAAGAACGGTTTCTCTCTTACTAAGGTTTTCAAGTGAAGTTTTGGTGTGGTTTGGAAATGGATTCGACCTCTCCCTTATATAGGGATTTAGAAAAATAGTAGGTGTGTAATAAGAATCTTGGTGGCATGGCTATGTCACCAAGACTCTCCTTTTGCGTGACACTTGGCTAAGTGGACACAAAGATGGCTTAAAGAGCCAACATGTGTACATGAGATGGAAGGTCTGCTAGGTGGCGACTTGTGGTGATTACACCTACATCATCAGGTGTAGTTTAATCCACCTAAATTTCCAGGAGGTCGCCACACAACCTGGACAACAAGCACTCTCCAAAACAGCACTTTTGACAAGTGACACCTAAGGCATTCTAGAAGCACCTAAGAAGCATGAGGTGTAAGGAAAGGTTGGGGAGCTGCTGTAGGATTTCTAACACATCCTTGAATCACTATTAATAATTTTTAGCTTCCATGAACTCGTGGGTAGCTTCAGAACTCACCATTTGGTCCGATCATGTCCATAGATTTAAAACTAGCTAAGTGTAGAAATTTGATTGGTTGATTATTCAAGTAGGAGGTGTAAAGCTTTAATTCCCAAGTTATTTAAGCTCCTTTATAACCATTTTTAAGTCATATAAAATAATTAAGTTGGTCCCTCACTCATCCTTAGTTTTACGAAAATATTCAAGTAGGTGGTGTTGGCTTCCCATTGGTCTATTTTTCTTCTAAGTATTTTTAAAATTCTAGTATAGAAAATACTTCTAAATTTATCCCCTCACTTAATTACTCTACTAGAACTTCTCCCATAAATGGCCTTAATCCCTTATTTTACCGAAAATGTAGTTTTTCGGCAATTTCAACTTTCTCGGCTAAACTTTTCCTTTAGTTTGCATAATCTTATTTATCTTTTTGATAATAAGATTTAAATAAGTAATCACTCAAATGATCCTTACATTGGCCATTTTAATCTAGCTTGGGTCATCTTGACTTATTTTTTGCTTGATACGTCTATCTCGGCCATGGTCCATTCCATTAGACTTTGGCCATTTTCTCTAATTTCTCTTGGATATTTCTTAGGTATAGATGAGGGTTATTACACCTAGACACCAAAACTGATTGCTATCGATTACTTGAAGGAAGCCATATTCCTTGTGGGGAAATTGGATGCCTAATTCTGCTATCAATTCAGGGCATCAAACAACACCAAAGCAATCTTCGCACTCCCAAACAGCAGGCGGACCACTTTTAAAAGATTTAAGAATCTACCTTTCCACGACTCATCGAACACAAGAGATATCCTTTCAGCAATGACACACCTGCCATAATGTTCTAATAACCCTCCAAGGTCCATCTCCAACAAACCATTGTATCATCCACTGCATTTCATTTATCTTTGCTTCATGTGTACGTTTTAAGCTTTCGTTTCCTGTCTTACCCCTAATTTCTCCTGAAAATTTGGATTACACAAGAGACTGTGTAATTTGAGTTTGGGGGAGGATTTAGGGGCTTTCTATCTAATGAAGTTTTTATTTTTGTTTCTTAAACTCCACTCATGCATGACATCTAAGGCGTCGAAAAATCATAAAAGCTTGAATTTTTTCAAAAATCATTTTTTAAAAACAGAGTGATCATGTAGTTGTATTTAGGTTGTTAGGATTGTATTTAAGTTTGTCATCTCATTTGCATAGGGAACTAGGATGATAGCAACCTTGTAAGTATGATATTTCCTTAAGTAGTGTCAATGCCCTANNTGCACCATACTTGGAATGTGAAATTGCATGATCCTTTCTTTTCTGAAGCATGTTGTGATATGAAATTTATCTCTACTTATTAGAACCTAAAATTGATATTTAATTATCATATTTATGTGTTGGATTCGAACTCATGGGTAGCATGTACATATTTAGATTATCTTCTACCATTTTACCACTCTTGTTAATCCAAATAGACTCCCCACCCTTGAACTTTGCCTTCTTTCAAGCCATTTATGAATTACTGAGTGTTAGGACTTTTTATGGAATGAATTTGGTAGAAAGTGTTAGGTTTGAACTGGCAGGAATGGAATCTCATGTAGTTCTAGTTCACATCTTTTTGGACTAGATAGGACTAGGTGGAGTTTGATTATGGGCATTGGGGTTTGTTTAAAAATAGGAAAGCATGTTGGGAATCTGGTAAAAGAAAGGAGAATGTTTATATATCTTAGGGGGCGAATGAAAAAGAGAAGAAAACAAAATAGTTTAGTACAGGATTTGGGGAAAATGATATAAGAAGTATGGTTGGTACAAAAAAAAAAAGGAAATGATAAGAAAAAGGGGCAAAGACCCAAGAAGTTAGTGAAAAATTCAAAAAAATCAGGAACCATAGGTGCTAAAATCAGGAAGTCCCCAATCTGCTAGATTGATAAAGAAAGAAACCTCCCCTAATAATTTTTAAGGGAAAGATGAAAAAGGGAAAGAATGTGAACTGTGAAAATCACTTCGAACTTTAAAGGGTAGATCCTACTGGGTTTAGAATTTGGAAAATTTTAGTTTCAATGACTCCGGGTAGATGGGATTATGTTCTTGTATGCATCTAAGTGAAATATTAATCGATGCATGAAGGGGCCATTTTTATCTCTTAACTAGTTTCTTAGCCAAATGAGTTCAATGAATGTGCATAACTTGATCCACGGTTTTTGCTTGATGAATGTTATAGAGATAAATTGATTTGAATGCATTGTGTAGGTTGGAACTGATCTGAATTGAACTTTGATGAGTATGGCTAAAGTTTTTAAGTATGATGAGATAGGATTGCACTCTATAATTAGTAACCTAGATATTGATATTCCCTATTTTATCAGCATATTTGCTTCTGAGTTCCCATTTTCAAACTTCTCTTCCAGGCTTCTGAATTACTTGCTTGAGGGCAAGCAAGGATTTAGTTTGGGGGGAGTTGATATCTTTGAATTTTACGTGTTTTAGGAAGTCATTATCATCATTTTAGGTTCATTTAGAAGACAATATGTCGTATTCATAAGTCTTTATTAGTAAGTTTGCATTTTTAGGTAGTTTTGCATTAGCATTCGCATACATCTGCATTTTGGAGATATTTCAGGTACTTAGGGAGTTTTCGGGACATCATGGGAAACTTGGCGAAGGAAAAGGAAATACTTAGGCTGGTACCAACTCATTCAGAACCAAGCCAATTCAAATATTGAACTTGACCGGGCTAACTTTCTCATCGAGCCAAAGGAGTTTTCATCAAGCTTGTCCCAACTCGATCACTCGGCCAGCTCACTCGATCACACGGATCGAGTAGGACTCGACTATAGATCAAGCCAGACTCGATCACAAAATCAAGCCGGACTCGATCACGCAATCGAGCTAGACTCGATCACGGATCAAGCCGGCCTCTATCATGGATCAAGCTGGACTCGATCACGGGTCAAGCCGGACTCGATAACGGATCGAGCCGGACTCAATCACGGGTTAAGTCTGGCTCAACCCGTGACCGGGCTCGATCATGGGTCAAGCCGGACTTGATCACCCNCCCCCCCCCTCCCCCCCCCCCCCCCCCCCGAACAATTCGGCTCGATCACATCACATCTCCAACTAAACGTGCCAACTCGATCACCATCCTACCTGGCTCGATCACGGCTCATCGAGCCCATCTTCACCAACTCGATCAAAGTCTACCACATCGGGACAAATGGGCTCGATCACTATGGCCAAATGGGCTCGATCACCCTAGCTAAATGGGCTTGATCACCCTAGCCAAATGGGCTCGATCACCCGACGAACCCGTATCAATGATCCAGTTTGAGCCAGACTTAAAGATCACTCTAATCATTACATTTTTAATAATTTGTCTTTTAGTGTTTTATGATTTTTCCTAAACCACTATATAAACTCTAATTCACCTCCATTTGAAGCTAAGCTTTATTTTGTATCTTTCTTTTAGGTTTTTCTCTCTGTTTTTCCCTTTGAATGTTCATTGATGATCAAACCCAGATTTCTTATGAAATTTTTTTTTGCTTACGATTTCTTCATTTCATGCTTAGTTTAAGGTATAAGCTTATCTGGTGCATATTGATCTTATATTTCATGCTTTTAATCTCGTTTTCTAAGTTGATCATCATTTCTAGGTTTCGCTCTTATTTCACTTGATCACCATTTTCATAGTTTATGTTTATGCAGTTTATGATCACCATGATTTTTATGTGTTTATGTTCTTACTATTCTTGATCATCACCTCCTAGTTTCTGATTTTCCAGCTTTTGTTCATCATCTTCTGGTTTTCTGATTTGTTGTTCTTACTATTTTTAAGAGTTGACTTTTGAACATGATGTTTTGTTAAGTAGTTTTTTTTCCTGAGTTTTCTGATTTCATAGTCACTATGTGTAGTGAGTAGTTTCCCAGGTTTCTAAGGATGGGGTAGATTAGTGCTGAATCTTTGCTCCTCCTAGGTGTCTAAGCTTGTTTCTTTATAAATCTCTTATGTTTCATTGTTCTTAATGCTTATTTCCTTCTAGCGGAATGAAATCTGAACTTAGACATTTCCGCACTCAAAAGGTGTATGATGAAATGCCTGAACAAGGTGATTTCAGAGATTTACATTCCTAGCCTAAGAGATTGGTTGTCTAGGGTGTTTATTACCTTTAATAGATTGTTTCTTCATGCTTGCTAGGTAGTGTTCCATTAAACAGAGTTAGGTGTGGATATTTCTTAGCTTGAGATCATATGTCAAGAGATTGAATTTGGTTGTATTCGAATCTGTTGTCTAGGGATTGCTCTTGTTTGACGTATGTTAAACACCTAGGAAGTTCAGGGAGTTTCACCAGTCGATTACCTTAGTGTTAGGAATTTTTTTTTCTGATTGCATTTTAGTACCATCTTTTTCCCTGTTTTTAGAATACTTGCATTTTACCCTTTAATTTTCCTTTGTAGAATGCATGATAGTTTTATTATCCTGTTATATTTCTAGCATGTTTTGTTTATTTAGGACTGCTAGATAACAACCCCCTTTTAATTTACTTGTCTTGAATTAGTAGACCCAATTGTATCTAGAGTGGTTAATAACTAACCTAATTGGATTGACACCTATTTATTGTACAATGACAAGATAGTGTAATATAAATTGATCGTAAAAATGCTACTATCATCAACTAGCTCGGTTGTAGACCAAGCCAAACACCATCAAGACCAAGAAAATACTGGTTTGGTCACTAAGCTCGACCATAGACCGAGCTTAGCTCATCCAAAGCCCAACAAAGCACTATACTCGGCCATGGAACTCGGTTGAGTTGTTCTTAGTAAAATGAGCGTAACTCCTTATTCCTTCGGTCATATTTTTCAATCTTGGGCTTGTTAGAAAGCTTACTTCTAGAACTGCATATTTCATGAATAAATCAAGCCTAAATTCCTAAGGAAAACGATTGAAAATTCGTCATATTTAAAGAACATATAATATGCCCGAGAAGTTTGTCATGCTAATAGTCTATAATGTATAACTCTTTACCCATACGACTATTCTTTGTGATCTTGGACTTTCTGGAAATCTAACTCCAATGCCAACAACTGTTATTAATAGATTGAGTCCAAAGTATCATTGCAAATGTTTGTAAACATGCGGTTTCAACCATGAATTCAAGCTCGGTCAATGAGCTCGGCCACCAGCTCAAGTTCAGCCCATCCGAAATGCTCAGCTCGACCACCAGCTCGAGCCAACCCATCCGAGGCCCAACTTGTTTGTTTTTTAATGGGCTAGGGTTTTCCTAAACCCATATAAATACTTGAACTCAAATTTGTCCAAAACCTATGCTTTATATCTTTTATTTATGCTCTTCTTTTAGGTTTTTCTCCATGTTTATACTTTTGAATGTTCATGGATGATCATACCATCTTTCAATGAATCACGTTTCTGTTTATGATTTCTGTTAATTTATGCTTGTTTTAGTTTAAGGATCATATATCGTGTGTATGTTGATCTCTCATTCCTAGGACAAGAATGTTCCAACTATTTCAGTGGAGACTTGGAATGCTTGTAAAAAGGCGTTTCTAACCAAGGTTTTCTCCACCACACGAACTGCAAGAATTAGGAATGAGATATCAGGCTTTGTTTAGAAAGGAAATGAGTCATTTTCTAAAGCATGGGAACGTTTCAAAGGCTATACACTTCAATGCCCACATCATGGCTTTTCATTACTCTAGCTAAAAAACCTTAGGTGGCTTAATTCTCTACCAGCCAACTCTATCGAGAACTAGGAAGAATGCATATCGAAGTTTCTCAGCCGTTTCTTCGCAACTATCGGAACTAATACCCTGCGCAACAAGATCTCTCAATTTCAGCAAAGACCTCTAGAATCTTTTTACGAATCTTGGGAA
>OVBE01017254.1:0-10524 GCA_900406425.1 Iberis pinnata | reverse complement strand
AAGTTTAGCAGGCATAAATGCCTACTAAAATGCATTAAATCTGAGTAATATCATCTTCTTAACGGAAGAAACTGTTGAGGAACAACATCATAATACATCTGTTCTTTAGTAGGGGCCTTAGGTCTGTTGGGGCAAGAGGTTTGGATCTTACCAAGTTGATTTGAAATTGGTGTAGGTTTTGAAGGTGGATCGATCGATCCCTCCTTGGATCGATCGATCCCTTGGTTTTTTGGAATTTGGTCTGATGGATCGATCGATCCTAGTTGGATCGATCAATCAGAAGCTTCTGAGATTTTCCGTAACTTTGGGTCGATCGATCCCTCCTTGGATCGATCGATTTGAACCTCTGCATCAATTTTCCGTAAGTTTGGATAGATCGATCCCTCCTTAGATCGATCGATCATAATCTATGCATCACTTTTTCCATTCCAAAAATTTGTAGATTCTGCAGACTCTTCATCCTTTCCATCAGAACTTGAATTCAATGCCTTGATATATCCCTTGGGATTATCTTCAACATTTCCTAGTAGCATACCAACTTTTCTTTTAACTACTTCAGAAGTTTGAGCCACTTTTACATCTAACTTCTTCACATGAGTAGACAATGATTCAAACTTGTTGTTCAAATCGTTATACATATCATCCAGCTTTGCATTCAAATTCTTTTCAGACTGTTGTTGACTCTCTAAGATTTGCTTCAACCTCACCTCTATCTTATTATATTGCAGCACTTGAGGTTGAACCGTTTGCTGGAAACCAAGTTGAGGGGTTTGTTGAAAACCACCCGACTTCTGAACAAATGTCTGTCCAGACTTCTGTGCAAAGGTATTTTGAGGAGGATAAGACTGATCTTGAGGATTCGAAACATTAGTACTCTTCCATGACAGATACCTTTGTTGTAACATGGATTGTACCCTTTGTTGTATACTCTTTGTCCCTGGCTATTAATATAGCTAACCTTTTCGATGTTCTCATATTCATTGACTGCAAAGCAATCAGCTTCAACTTTCTCAACATCTTTAGCAAAACTAACATGCTTCTCATTCTGTTTTTTTGTAGAAACTGATTGAGAAGCTCCTTCACCTCGGGTAGTTGATCGAGCCCTTCGATCATAGTTAGGAAAATGGTTGCTAATACTAGCAGAAAGATTTTCGATTAGTTTGTAAGCTTCATTCATAGGTTTAGTTATGAAATCACCATTACTAGCTGTGTCTAGAGAGAGTTGGTATTTCTGATCAATACCTCTATAGAAAGTGTTCAACAGGTTCAATTCAGAAAAACCGTGATGTGACAATCCCGCATGTACTTTTTGAACCTGTCTCATGCTTCATAGAAGGATTTCACTGGTCCTTGCTGGAATTAAGAGATCTTACTTTTCAAATTGTTGGTTCTGGTGGAGGTGTAAAAGTGATTCAGAAAGTTGGCTTTGCACTCATCCCAAGTTTCTATCAAGTTAGCAGGTAATGACTTAAGCCACCTCAGAGCTTTATCAGCTAAAGAGTGATTGAAGAGCTTACAATGCACAAAGTCTTTAGAGACTTCATTCAGCTGAGTAGTGCTGCAAATTTCTTCAAAACTATCAATATGATCCATATAATGCTCGGTAGACAAGTCCTGTCTCTGAGGCTGTGAAGGGTGGAGGGCTTTCCTATTGACTAGGAAGGCTTCAGGGTTTTTGAAATAGCTACCAAGTATCCTGTTTTGGGGGAGGTGGGCGATTTTGATTCGGTTCCGGTCGGACTTGTTTGCCATTTCCATTGCCTGGATTGGCGTTTTTCAGCTCTTCGGTTTGCATCTCTTTCAAGATTTAATGGCGGCACTTGATTTCTATTACCTCCTTGTTGGTCTAGTGCCAACTTTCCTATCTGCTCCAATCGTGGAGGGATCTGGGCGTTCTGTCCTAAGGGAATGATTGGATTCGAAATTACGTTATCAACCATTGGTATGGATGAGCTGGCTCTTCTTCTAGACTTCCGGTTTGAGCGTTCTAATCATGCAAGTTCTTCGTTTGTGAGAATAAGCATTTCAGGTGATTTTTCAGATCTTTTGATCATGCACCTTCAAAACAAACAAAAAAAGCAAAAAATAAGAACGAGATAAGTACTGAAAAATAAAAATCTTAGACTAGACTCTAAGAAAAAAATTAAAAGGCATTGTATTGATCCCCAGCAACTGCCCCAAAGAATCTGATAGACTCGGGTTTTAATCCTAAATCTATACTGCAAAGAACAGATCTGTATAGTACAATAAATGGTCGTTCCTACAAAGAACAGACAGTACGACTCTCAGTTAAAAATTGATTCTAGCTAAGACAAGATAAAAGAGGAAATGTTTTTAAAACGATTTAAAGTAAAACGAATGATTAAAAAGCGAATGTAAACCAATAGAATAAAACGCTAGGCGATAGGAAAGTTCCACATGTATTCAGGTTTGAGGTTCAGGTTGACAAGCAAGATTAACAATGAAAATAGTTCTCAACTCAAAAGACAACAATAGACTAATCTCCTCCCGAAGTATTAGACTCCTTTGATAGAATTTCTAGAAATAAATACTAACTTTCTCACGAAATATTAGATCTCTAAATCAGATAATTAAATAATGCAATGATTACAGATTCGATATGTTCATAACCATTCTAAAACAATACTCCCGTAAGCAAAGATACTTATTCATCTAGACTAGATCAGATTAGATAAACCAAATCCCTTTGTATTTATTAACCTACAATCATGAACTAGGTGATCAGGCTAATTCAAGAAATAATAACAAATCTAGACTAAGAACCTAACAATTTAATTAAATCCATTAAAATCAAACCCTAACCATCAAAACCTGTTTTCCCTGGGCAATCCCTAATACCTAACAAAGAGACTACTCAGACATAGCCAAGCAATCAACAATCATTAATTGAGAAAACATATTAGAAAACCAGAATTTAACTAAAGTAAATAGAGAGTTCAGAATTCTTCTCCAAATACAGGTGTCAGGACTCGTCTCTCTCAGAAAAACTCTCAAAAATAATGAATTGTGTTGTCAATTGTATATGTGTCTATGATGTGTTCTTTTTCAAACAAACCCTAAGCTTCTGACATATATAGAAGTAAAAAAAGACTAAAACCTAAGATAAATTTTAAGGACGGAAACATCTTTTTGGCATCTCCAATAATTCTAGAGTGTTCGGATCGATCGATCCAAACTTATGAAAGTTTGGTAGTCTTCAGGATCGATTGATCCAAGTGTGGATCGATCGATCTGCTCCATCACGTGCTGCACATGCTTCTTCTGCGATACAACTTGACCAGTCTTTAGTAAAATCGTCATAACTTCTGATTGCTTCAAAGAATTGATCTAAAATCACTTTCTTATGAAAGCTAACTCACGTGACCAGTTTGAGTTGAAATATTAGCCCATTCCATTCATAGAAACATCTCCAAATGTCAATCAACTATCGGATCTTCTGCTGGACTTTGCTTCTGCATCCGTCAAATTGCATCCATTTTGTGCACAAAACCACCTTCTTGCTCCAGAACATCAAAAATACATGAAATCATGAAAATATACCAAAAACACCTAGAAAATACTCGAATGATGACAAATAACAAGTATAAATACTCACTAAAAGGCATCAAAAGTGAATGATATCAGTATGTTAGACGCTTAGGGAGTTTGAGGAGGAACATTGCCCAATTACCCCATCCTTAGGGGCCCTTTCTTTGATTGAATCTTTTACTCCTTTACATTTCCTATGTCTTTACTTATCTTGCCTTTCACCCTTTTTACTTACTTATGCATGTTTGCCTTTGTTTTTGTTTTTAGTTTTATGCATTTTCTATTCACTTAGGACTTGTTAGCAACCCCCATTTTTATATTTGACTTGAATCATTAGTTCCAATTGAATCTTGATTGTTAGCATCACACTTGATTGGATTGACACCCATCTATACTACAACGCATGTGTAATGAGAATTGATCACTGAAAAATCCTGTTATCAATTTGACGCCGTTGCCGATTGGGTGTTTGTTTGCTACATTCTGGATTTTGGATCTTTTGAGATCAAGTTTCTTTATACTACCATACTCACCTATTTTCCTTTGTTTGCTCTCTTTTCAGGTACTTGCATAGCAGTGTATGAACATGAGAAGCACAGGACCAACAAACTTAATACCCATCACTGACGATATCAGAGCTCTTAAACGGGAATAATCTCGGGCAAGACGTAAACAAGAATGTGTGGAGCACTTAAGGAGTTTGGACTTACAAATGGAAGACAACATTGAACGTGATAACCAGCACACTATTGGTGCTGGTGACAAGCCAAACACTCACACCATTTTTCATGGAATCAACCCGCCTGCAGTTCATAACAACAACTTCAAAATCAAGCACAACTTGATAGCAATGGTGCAGGAGAACAAGTTCCATAGTCTGCCTATGGAGGATCCACTCGATCACCTCGATGAGTTTGATCGCTTCTGCAGCCTCACGAAGATAAATCGTGTGAGTGAGGACGCTTTTAAGGTACGCCTCTTCCTATTCTCTTTGGAGGATAAGGCACATCAATGGGAGAAGTCGCTTCCCAGGAAATCCATCACCACCTGGGATGCTTGCAAGAAAGCTTTCCTTGCAAAATTCTTCTCCACCTCTAGAACAACACGACTGAGGTATGACATATCAAGTTTCGCAGAAAGGAACGATGAAACCTTCTCTGAAGTATGAGAACGCTTCAAGAACTATACTATGCAGTGCCCCCATCACAGTTTCAGCAAAGTGTCACTCCTCAGCACACTCTATCGTGATGCTCTACCAAAGATAAGTATGTTTCTTGACACAGCAAGCAACTGGAACTTCCTCAACAAGAATGTTGATGATGGATAGGAGCTTGTGGAAAACCTTGCTTAGTCTAATGGGATATACAGTGAAGACTATGACCGAACACCTCGAGATGGTTCTGGTTCTGATGATAGCACAAAGAAGGAGATCAAGGCTCTGAATGAGAAGTTGGACAGGCTACTCCTGGGTCAACAACATCAAGTACACTTCATCACTGATGAAGAACAAATTCATATTCAATCTGGGGATGTTAACCAGCAAGAGGAAATGTGCTATGTGTAGAACCAAGGTGGTTATAACAAAGGGTTCATAAACTACTCCAACAACCCTGGTCTTTCTTACAGAAGAAACAATGTCGCTAACCCACATGATCAAGTGTATCCACTGCAACCATAGAAGAACATTTAACCATTCATCAACTACAATCAGAACCGTGGTTTCTTCCCAAAGCAACAACAACAAAATGGTTTCCAGAAACCACAGCAGCAACCTACTGGTGCACCTTCTAGTTTCACATCTAACCAACCTCAGGCTCAACCTTTCAACATCGAAGCTATGTTACCACAACTACTTCAAGGATAAGCCAATAGAGCAATGGAGACATCAAAGAAATTTGGTGAAATTCAACACAAGATGGATACTTCATTCAGTGCCATCTATGTGAAACTTGAAACTCTCAACTCCAGGGTCCCTACTCTCGAAGGCAAGACAGCATCCACTTATGCTTCTACAAACGGTCAACTTCCAGGAAAGTCTGTGCAAAACCTGAAGGAATATGCTCATGTCAATTCCATCTATCTCGGGGATACCACTGACATTTCTCCTCCAATTTCCACTACTATTTGCACTGAGGACATTGTGATTCAAGTTGGGGGGGATTTGAGTTCAAACGTAGTTGAAACTATGGATTATGAAGAATATGTTCTTGTTGATAAGTTACTACTTCAGAGGAGAATGCAACGCCTTATGATCCACCACCTTATGTTCCAAGATTGCCATTCTCATCACGTTTCAAGAAAGAGATCATGGAAAAATACCCATACATCTTTGAGAAACTTATGAAGGAAGAGATAGCTCAGGAAGTGCTGGAACCAATTGTCGAGTGCAATGCTTTGATAACAGAGAAGCAAGAGGATCCTGATTCATTCACCTTGTCATGCTCACTAGGACCCCTGACCTTTGACGAATGCCTCTGTGATTTAGGAGCATCTATCAACCTAATGATTTTGTATACTTCCAAGAAGTTGGGACTCGACAAGTTTAAAGCTTCCAACATAACTTTGTTGTAGGCAGACAGATCAATTAGGTATTCTATTGGCATCCTGGAAACCTACCTATCAAGATCAAGGACGTAAAAATACCCACATACTTTGTGGTATTGGAGATAGATAAAGAACCAAAGGACCCATTGATCTTTGGAACATCATTCTTAGCCATAGTTGGAGCTGTAATCAACGTCAAGAAAGGTCACATCAAGTTGAACGTAGGGAGAGGTCCAAAGATGATTTTCAACATCAGGAGCAAAACTAAGAAGCTTACCATCCAAGGTCAATTATTCTCTATCAAGGAGATGAATGAGGACAATCATGAGGACATGTACTCAAGTGATGATCCAGCTGAAGATGAATTGGAGAAGGATCCAATGCAATCTACAATGTACCATGAAGCTTTCAGACTTATTAAGGAACCAAATAAAAGGATTCCTGCAAAGTTAAAGGAAATCAGAACATTGGTAATGTCAACTACTGAGAACAATATGAAGGGTCCAGGAAAAGGAAATCATGAGTTCAAATGTCAACATGAACATGTACCACCTAAGAAACCACCTTCAGACACTTTAATTGCTGAAAAATGTTTGGAACCTCGTACCCGTACCATGGAAATCAAGAATGGAGACCAATTGTTTCTACTCAACACAAGGTTCTTGTATTATCTAGGGAATGTAGATCCACAATGTTCCACGAACTTCATGATCAAAGAAATCCTGTCTAGTGAAGACATCATACTTGCTTTAGAAGTTTATGAAGAGTCGAAGTTGAACAATAAAATTGATCAGCACAGTGATGTTAGAATCGTCTCAGAAAAGACCTAGGTTCTCTTTGGGGAGCCGTCTCAGGGTCACTCATCCTAAAAAACAGGAAGTCAAGCTTAGTGACTTAAAAAAAATTCACTTGGGAGGAAGTCCCATGTCTATCTTTGTATATATCCAATTTCAACACTTTTAATTTCAGTACTTGATTTAATGCATTTTATTTTTCATCTGGCTTTGGTGTCTTAGGTACCTAGGGGATACAATTTGGACACTTTGCAATGAGGAAAATTAAGAAATGGAATAGCTAGAGTCTTCGATAAAAATGGACAATACATTCAGGACCGATCGAACCAATGCGTTGCAATGCATGATCGAGCCACACCTATGATGCCCGAGCCATGATCGAGCCACGACACAAGAAACGGTCGATCCATCTTAAACTGGGATTGATCCGTTTCTCAAGGTTCCAATGAGCCCCGCTTTTGGGTTTGATCGAGCCATGCTCAAAGAGATCGAGCCATGCTCGAAGAGATTGAGCCATGCTCGAAGAGATCGAGCCATTCCTTACGGCATGATCAAACCAACTTTAAAGTTCCATCGAGCTAAAGGACCCAAGAGCGATCGAGCCACATCTTAAGCTCACGATCGAGCCATGCTCGAGCCGATTCCGAAGCATGCTCGAGCCACAATCGAGCCACAACAACCATTACAATCGAGCCATATCCTTCAAATCAAGCCAAGCTTCACCACTTGCCCACTACTCACCTCATGCCAAAGAAGTGTCCTCTCACCTTTCCGAGATTCCCCAAAATATCTCTTACACCTCCATCACTCCCATGTATCCTCTTTAAACCTCCTATGCGTACAACCCCTTTGAACCTCACCCATATGTTTCCACTCACCACTCCTCACTACCACCATCTTAATTTCGACCAAGATGCCTATATAAGGGAGTCCCTCATCTCTTAACTTCTCATCACTCTAAACACTTCACACTCATTTATTATTTCGTGAACGCATCAAGTTTCTCCAAAATCCTCCCGAAGTTTTTGAGCCTCGCTAAATCGGTTTCAGTCCTTTCATTCTTAAAATTTTCTAAAATTTGAAACGGATTTCAATCACAAGCGATTCGGTTTTAACTTGAATTCCTGGATCTCTGAAACTTTCGGTTCATAAACTTCCTAATGCATGAACTTGATTTCTCTAATTATCCTTTTTAAGTTTAGTTCTAACTATTTATTTCTGAACTTGATATAGGTACAATGTCATATGGAGGAATGCCAAGCAGTTCATATGAACCATCAGTTGAAGAAATTTATGGGAGGTTGATGCAATTGAACTTCACAGGATCAAGGTTTCCAGATACGACTCTGAGCACCCTTGGTATCCTGGAGGAAGTGCAAGACATACTAGGGAAAATGAGGATATCTAGCGTGCTCACCATGAATCATGAAACCTACCAAAAGCTGACTTTCCTGTTCCTGGCTTCTCTGGAGATTACCTATTGCTATGAAGCTGAAGCTGATAGAACTATTGGAGGTTTTATAACTTTTAAGGATTTGGATGGAAAAACCAACAAGTTAACTTTCGGCCAACTATGGGGTATCTACGGCTTTAACCGCATGAAGTATCAACCAAACAGATTCAACAATATTCTGGAGGAGGTAAAGTTAGTTTTGGATGAAATAGTGACCATAGACTTCGAGCTCGGACGGACCAAAAGCTCGAACATCCGCCACCCGACGATCAGATATATGCAGCAAATCTTAGCAAATTCGTTCTATGCTAGAAAAGACACCAACATGATAATTGCTGAAGAAATGAACTACCTGCGCTTGGGTCTTCATGAAAACGTTTGCAAATCTTTGCAGAACGATAACCTATTTCCCCGCGCTTCTGAGCTAAGACCTTGCCTCCTCAAGCTATTCTTGGAGCAACTGTTGACATTCAAAAACCCCAACTAGGGCACATGAGGAAGGATGAGACCCAAATTAAGCATTGGGGGAGTGGATAACACCTATTTTCAAGTATACTCATGGACCACTTGGTGGAAGTTTTGTGCCGGCAAAAATAACGGAGATGAGCTACTTGAAAGAAATACGATTCATAGTGGGGAACTTAAACTCCCAATTTTTCTATATGTTCAAGCTGACGTTCCTCACCCAAGGAATTTTCCTACTCCCAAACCGCAGGTGGACTGCTTTTGATAGAGTTGAGAATCTCGAGTTCTGCCATGACATTTATAACTTAAGGGCGAATATCTCAACAATGACACCTATGGGGTATGGTGTGGACGCCTTTTCGACCCTCTATCTAGATGATTACTAGCCCAACTGGGGTAACTGAGGTCCACCTTCACCCACTTGACCATTGTAAAATGTCGTCCCATATGCATTAGCTTCTATTTCCTCTATTCATGTTTGCTCTTTAAGTGTGTTTATGCTTTTTCACTATCTGTCCAACCCCTGAGTCCATTTCTGAATTTGGTTTACACAGAGACTGTGTAATTCGAGTTTGGGGGAGGATTCGGGGGATTATCACTAATGAAATTTCATGTTTGTTCCTTTGTCTCCAACTTTTTCATAGCATTTTCCATAACATCTATAGCATGTAAAAATCATAAAAATTTGAAATTTTTTCGTAAATTATCCTTCAAAAACAGAGTGTTCATATAGATGCATCCAGGATGTTAGACTTATAAGTTGTTCATTTGCATTTTCATAGGGAACTAGGAAGATGATAACCTTGTAAATATGTTGTTTTCTCAGAAAATGTAAGTGCCCTGGTTATTAGTTGTCTAATACATCTTGAACTTATCTGAAGTAAAACTGCACCTTGCTTGGAATGTGAACTTGCATGATCATTTATCTCATGAATCATGTTATGATTTAAAGTCTGCTCCTATCTATTAGAACTTGAATTTGAATGTATAATTATCATGTTGTTGTGCTGAATATGAACTCATGGGTAGTATATACATATTTGGGTTATCTTCTACCTTTTACCACTCTTGTTAACCCAAGTAGAATCCTCACCCTTGAATCTTGCCTTCTTTCAAGCCCTGAATTTACTACTGAGTGGCAGGTCTTTTATGGAATAAGCTTGGTAGAACGTGCTAGGTTCGAACTGACATGAATAGGGTCTCATGTCGTTCTAGTCCATGCTTTTTGGACTAGATAGGACTATGTGGGATTCAATTTTGGATGTTGGTTTGGGTGCAAATAAATGAAAGGGTATAGGTAGCTGGTAAAAAGGAAGGGTAAAATAAGAACCTTAGGAGAGGAATGCAAAAAGAATCAGAATATGCTAGTAGAAAGTTTGGGGGGAACAATGGTATGCAAAAGAAGTATGGCTAGTGCAGATTAAGAAAAGTATTTGACAATGGATTCAAAAGGGTAAAACCCAAGAAGATAGTGTAAATGAAAAAGGTCAAAATCCATAAGTATTTAAGTAAGTAAGTTCCTGAAGCGACTACCAGTCATTTAAGAAAGAAATCTCTCCTAAGTGTAACTAAGAAAAGGATGAAAAAAGGAAAAAATGAATGAGTAAGATCACTTCAAGTTTCAAACGGGTAGATTTAGGATCTCCTACTGGGTAGAATCATGAAACTTAGGTTTCATTAGCATTAGGTAGATGAGGTTCTATTTATGTATGCATCTAA
>OVBE01017253.1:0-10525 GCA_900406425.1 Iberis pinnata | reverse complement strand
GTGTTTTAAATGGCTAAATTCAAAAATTTAGTGATTTAAATGGTTTTTTAACAGTTCGGAGTTTTTTTATCTAAATTTTTAAAAGTTTTATTTTTTTGGCATAAAGTCGAAATATATTTTTTGTCATAAAGTTAAAAGATTCAATATTTTTTTACGTCTTTATTTTGTAAAAATCTTGTAATTACATTAGTGCAAAAATATATGTTTGAATTATGTAGATTTTAAATTCAAGCTCTTAATTGACTAGAAATATGTTTAGACTAATCATAAAAATAAAACAATTACTTAAAATATATTCATTATTCAATGATGTAGTTTTATTTAATTATTTAGTATATTATATATACAAGATTTGAACGATCTTGTATATATTTTATCCCTTAGCATTTAAACTCTTTATTTATCTTTTTTATAGGTTTTGATGATAGTTTGTGTCTCGTTTATGTATAAAAATTTTTTTTGCATAATTTACCATTTTAATATAACATTTTTTTTTTTTTTTGTGAGAGCAAAATTCGTCTTCACAGTAAATTTACTAAAACTGCATTAAAATAGAAAATTATACAATTTTATTCCGAGTAACTATTTATAGTACCCTCATAACGAACCTTTGGTTTGATTGTATCTTTAACGTCCGCTAATTCGCTGATCCGCATTTTTCACATTAAAACCAAACTTGTAATAACTCATCTAGGTACACTCAGATTTTAATGCACTTTTAGCTAGGACAATATAAATATTGTATATTAGAGATCGAATCCACATAAAACAATGTTGCAGTTTTAATCTTAGAATCAAATCTAGCTAGGAAAATATAAATGTTGTGTAACAGAATTGTATCGGCATCTTAGTCTATAAGAAACAAATTGAGACGAATAGTCAAGTAGTTTTTGGAGTAATTGTGATTTCTTCATCTTATTTATATAATTATGTAATCATTACTATCGCCTTAGAGTTGTTTCTCAATCAATACTCTTCATAAAATGGTAAGAGTTTGGTGTTTGAATTGAGAACTATACTCTGTTTTGGATCAGTGCTAATCAATGTAATTCATTTATATAAATATATAACCAAAATCCATGAAATCACATGTGATTTTTACAAAACTTGAAGGCAAACGCAAAAACTTAAAGGCAAAGGCAAACCCTCTATCTTACATTTTTACATACGTTGAAATCATAGAAAACATGGAAATTTCTTTTTACCTCTAAATAAGTTTCTAAGCCCTTCAGTTATTAAGGAAGATTTTTTTACCTCTAGACACTCTCTTTGGGTAGCATGGTTGTATAGCCATAGGTTTAAGAGAAATTGATTCTAGAGAGCCTTACAATCTTCTCAAGGCTCCTGGATTTGGAGTTCTCTCTTGAATATAAGACCTCTTGTTAGGAAATTTATGGGTCACAAAATTAGGGAATAGTCTCTCTCCTTTGTTGTGGCTTGATGATTGGTGTGATTTTGATCAGTTACGATATTCCCCTTGATCCTTTTGTTGCGGAGGCTATGATTAGAGGATCCTGGAGACTGCTTTCCTCTCGTGTTAGGGACTCAAACCTCCAAGTTATTTGTTCCTTACTCAGTTTATTAGATCATCTAGATCCCTCAAAAAGTTCATACATTTTTACTAGGGGTCCCAAAGGGAAAACAACAAACATTTTTTCAACAAACCTGACTTGGAATTTACTTCGGCCAAGTGCAACAAAGGTTCATTGGGAAAAGGAAGTCTGGTTCTAGATGGCGACACCTGAACACGTATTGACTAGTCCATGTGAATGGCATTCACTATGTGGACGGCCATGCATGACAGGTGATGTCTCTGTATTTTAGTGGTTTTGAGAAGTCATTTACCATCATCTCAGGGTCATTTAGATGTCAACATGTTGCACATATATGACTTTATTAGTAATTTTGCATTTTTAGGAAGTTATGCATTAGCATTCGCACACATGTGCATTTTGGAGATTTTTCAGGACTTTCGGGAGTTTTCAGAACATTATTGCAAATTTAGAGAATAAAAGGGGAATGCACGGGATGGAGCCAACTCAATCAAAATCGGGACAACTTCCTAATCGAGCCACAACATCTTCATCGAGCCAAACTTCACCTCGATTATGCGGGCCACTCTCATCGAGCCAAACAAGCTCAACCGGATCACGTCGACTCTTCATCCGGCTCAATCTCATGTTTCTCCGGCTTAATCACAACCCACGCGGCTCGATCACATTGCAAAGCTTTTACGACCAAACTTCCTTGATCACCCGGGTCTTCACCCCGATGACACCTCGAGCCGCAGCTGGATCACCTTGACTTCACCTTGATCGGCCGGCTCGATCTCCCGGCCACACATATTCTCGGCCTCGAGCTCACTTCTCTTTCCTTCGACCATAGCTCAAGCTTCCTCAATTAACTTCTTCTCTGGCTTGATCACCCCTCAGCTTGCCTCGACCAGCTGCCTCGATCACCACATCGGGCCAAGCAGTTTCTACATTGAGCCTAGAATTTTCTAGCTCGAGCTAGAGCTTTTCTTCACGGATTAAGTCGGAACACGTGCAAGTTTTAGATATTTGTCTTTTAACATTTTTAGAGATTTTCTAAACTACTATATAAGCCCTAAAAACGCCTCTTTTTGGACTAAGCTTTATTTTTATGCCATTTTAGGTTTTTGTCTTATGTTTCTTTTCAGCTTTTTCTCTATTTTTCCTTTGATGTTCTAAGTTGATCAAACCCCAATTTCTCATGGAATGCATGTTTTGTTTATGATTTCTTCATTTTCATGTTTAGTTTAAGATTGCGAACTATCTAGTGCATATTGATCTTTGTTTTACACCTTTAATCTTGTTTTTGTCTTGATCATCATTTTTGAGTTTTGTTAATGTTTCATTTGATCATTTTTTCTAGGTTAGTGTTCTTACTGTTGTTGATCATCATCTTCTGCATCTATGATTTTTCGCCTTGATCATTAGTTTTTGGATTTCAGAGATTTTGTTCTTCATAGGTTGATTTTTGATCCTGATGTTTTGTTTATAAGGTATGTTTACTGGTTACCTGATTTCATACCCATCATGTGTAGTGAGTAGCTACCTAGGTTCCATGAGGATGGGGTAGACTGGTGTTGAATCCTTGTTTTCCCTAGATGCCTAAGTTGTTTGTCTAAAGATCCCTTCTGTTTCACTGTTCTTCATGCTTATTTCTTTCTGATCAACTGAAATCTCATATTAGAAATTTTCGCACCCAAAAGGTGTATGATGAAATGTATGAAAAAGTGATTAAACTGTTCTAAAGATCCCTTCCGTTTCATTGTTCTTCATGCTTATTTCTTCATGCCTTCTAGGTAGTATACCGTTAACGAGAGTTAAGTCTGGTTATTGCTTAGGTTGAAATTATTTATCAAGAGATTGGACTTGGTTGTTTATGAACCTGCTGACTAGGGATTAACTCATTGTTTGAGGTATGTTAGGTGTCTAGGTAGTACAGGGAGGATCACGGGTCAATTACCCCCATTATTAGGAACTGTTTCCCCCTTGATTAATTTTTACCCCCATTTTCTCTTCTGCTTTTATTTCACTTGGTGTCTACCCTTATTTTATGTTTATGCATGTTAGCTTTCATGTCTTGTTTAATTTTCTGCATGTTTTCTTGTTTAGGATTGTTAGCAAAACCCCCTTTATTATTTGACTTGTATTAGTTGACCCAATTACATTTAGAGTGGTTAATAACACACCTGACTTGATTGATATCTATTTATACTACAATGATATGATAGTGTAAAAGGGGCTGACCGTAAAAAACATTACTATCAATATGGCACTGTTGCCAATTGGATGTTTGTTTGTTACATTCTGGATTTTGGATCTATTGAGATCAAGTTCGTTTCCTACTTACATACTCACTTTGTTTCCTTTGTTTTCCGGTACTTGGATCATTGTGTATAAACCTGAGAAGCAGAAGACCTACTGACTTAATACTAATTGCTGACGACATTCGTACACTTGAACGAGAACACACTCGAGCAAGAAGAGAACAAGAACAAATCTCATCTACAACGGTTGGATTTGCAAATGGAAAATAACAATAACCAGAATATTCAATGTACCATAGGTGCTGGTGATGCACCTAGTACTCACACTCAACACCATGAGATTGATCCACCAGCTGTGAACAACAATACTTTCGAAATCAAGCACAGCTTGATAGGGATGTTATAGAGCACCTCCTGCTTTCACCTCTAACCAACCTCAAGCTCAACCTTCCAACATTGAAGCAATGTTACAAAAAAATTTACAAGGTCAGGCAACTAGTGCAATGGAAACATCTAAGAAGTTTAATGACCTCCACCACGAGATGGACTCCTCATTTCATGACATCTGTGCAAAGATTGAAGCTCTGAACTCAAGGGTTACTACTTTGGAAAACAAGTCTACTTCCACTTCTGCCTCTGCTCCAAATACAAATGGTCAACTTCGAGGCAAATCAATCCAAAACCCAAAGGATTATGCACATGTCAATGTCATCTTCTTGGGGGAATACCCATGACTTTCCTTCTAACACTTATCCTACTCGCATCACCAACGACAGTGAAGTTCAAGTTTTGGGGGATTTGAGTTTCAATGGAGTTGAAACTGTAGAATCTGCAAAAACTGATTCTTTGACATGGATGAAATCAGAGTCAGCTGCTATAGTCAAGTCTTTTCCTGGTGAAAATTTATATGTTTCAAAGGAGAAGGAAACAACTTTTGTTCCACCACCTTATATCCCAAGGTTGTCATTCCCATCACGGTTCAAGAAGGAGATAATGGCGAAATACCCGAAAATCTTTGAGAAATCCATGAAGGATGGTGAAACTCAAGAAATGATGGTACCAATTGGTGAATGCAATTCCGTAATAGCAGAGAAGCAAGAAGATCCTAGATCATTCACTCTACCATGTTCATTAGGACCATTGACCTTTAACAAATGCTTATGCGATTTAAGAGCTTCCATCAAATTGATGCCTCTCTTTGTTGCCAAAAAGATGGGGTTCAATGAGTATAAAGCTTCCAATATATCTCTGATTTTGGTTGACACATCCATCAGGAACCCTCATGGACTTTGGATGAACTTACCCATCAAGACTGGGAGTGTAGAGATACCCACATACTTTGTGGTGTTGGATATGGAAAAGGAACCAAAAGATCCACTGATCTTGGGAAGGTCATTCCTAGCTACGGTTGGAGTTGTGATCAATGTTAAGAAGGACAACATCAGGTTGAATGTGGGAAATAGTCCCAAAATGATTTTCAACATCAAGGACAAAACGAAGAAGCCTACAATCCAAGGTCATCTATTCTCTATCAATGAGGTGGATGCAGACAATCATGAGGACGGGTACTCAAGCAATGACTCATTGGAGTATGAACTGATGAAGGAGTCAAAAAGGTTTCATAGCATACAGAAGAAATTGGGGTTGTCAAAGAACCAGGTGTAAGAGTTTTTGCAGAGTTAGAAGAAACCAGAAAACTGGCGATATCAACTATTGAGAGAAAAAAAGTCATTTCAGAAGAAAGGGATTCTGAGCTCAAGTAGCAGCTTGAGAACATCTCACCTCATAAGCCCACTTAGGGCATAACCACTTCTAAAAATAGCATTGATCTTCAAACCCCAACAACGGACCTCAAGAGGGGTGATCAAGTATTTCTGCTCAATCCAATGCTTGAGCACTATCCTGGGGATGTAAACCCAAAATGCCTCAGGAAATTATGCCTGATGTAGAAATAATACTTGTTGTGGAACCTGATAAGAGGTTAAAAGTGAACTACTAAATCAACCCAACTAATGATGGTTGGATAAGTCCAGGAAGAAAACCTGGTAAAAAGACCTCGGTTCTCCTTGGAGAACTGTCTCAGGGTCACTAGAGCTTAAAAAGGAAGTCAAGCTTAGTGACTATAAACAAGCTCACTTGGGAGGAATTCCCATGTTTAACCCTGTACATAGAAATTTTTCAATTCATGTCTAATTTTTCTTTTGACGAATTTAAGTTTCTTTTCTATTTTGGGTGTTTCAAGTACCCTTGATCAATATTGTGGATACTTGGTGTGGGGAAAATAGGAAAGCAGAGTCAACATGAGGAAGTCAAAGGCGAGCCCAAGACTTTCCACATCGAGGCCAAGAACAATGTTAATCGAGTTCACATCGAGCCAAGTACAAGGGGGACACATCACCTTGATCTCAACTTCAGCCACTTTCTTCAAATCAACCTGAATACAATACAACTCCAACCCCTTTTCACTGTATATACCATAGTATATTTTCCATTTGTTGTTGTGTTTTGGTCCTAACTTCTCCTTTGAATTTTTTATTATACAAGGTACTGTGTAATTTAAGCGTGGGGGAGAGTTTATGAGGTATTGATCATGTTTACTTGTTTTCTTATTTCGATTTTGCATCTAAAGCATACAAAAACCAAGAAAAAGACTGAAACTTTTTCGAAAATCATTTTCAAAAATAGAGTGATCATGTAGTTGCATTAGCCTGTTAGGATTGAGTTTAGGTTATCTACACATGCATAGGGAACTAGGACCTTGTAAATGTGATGCTTTCTTAGGTAGTAACAGTGCTCTGGCTATTAGTTGTCTAATGCATCCTAATTAAATATGAAGTAAGACTACACCATACTTGGAATGTGAAATTGCATAATCCTTTCTTTTCTAAAGCATGTTGTGACATGAAGTTTATCTCTGTTTATAAGAACCTAAAATTGATATTTAATTATCATGTTTGTGTGCTAGATTTGAACTCATGGATAGTATATACATATTTGGATCATCTTCTACCATTTCATCACTCTTGTTAATCCAAGTAGAATCTCCACCCTTGAACCTTGCCTTCTTTCTAGCCATGAATTTACTACTGAGTGTCAGGTCTTTTATGGAATGAGCTTGGCAGAAAGTGTTAGGTTCAAACTGACAGGAATGGAATCTCATGTAGTTCTACTTCATGCTTTTTGGACTAGATAGGACTAGGTGGGGTTTGATTCGGGGTATTAGTGTTGGTTTGAAAAAGGGAGAGAACATGTGAGAGCTGGTAAAAGAAAGGATATGGATATGAACTTTAGGAGGGGAAAGGGAAAGAAAATAAAACAGAAATGTCTAGTAAAGGGTTTGGGGGAAAAAGATATGAAAAGTATGGTTAGTGCAGAAATAGAAAAATGAAATGACAAGAAAAGAAAAGGGTAAAACCCAAGAAGTTAGTGAAAATAAAAAAAGATAAGAAATCATAGGTGCTAAAATCAAGAAGTCCCCAAATCCGCTAGAAGTTGAACAAGAAAGAATCCTCTCTTAAGAGATGTTAAGGAAAAGATGAAAAAGGAAAAAATGTGAACGACTAAGATCACTTGGTAGAATTAGGGTCTCCTACCGGGTTTAGAATCAGAAAATACTAGTTTCATCGACTTTGGGTAGATGGGATTCTTTTCTTCTATGCATTCAAGTGTTCTTACCTTTACCATTCTGCTAAAGCTCATTCCCTTTTTGAGAGAACTCTGTTCTGAAATGTTAGCCAACGTATAAAGGGTTCATTTTTATCCCTTAACCAGTCCCTTAACCAAATGAGTTCAATGAATGTGTATAATTTGATCCACGGTTTCTGTTTAATGAATGTTAAAGGGGTAAATGAATTTGAATGCATTGTGGAAGTTGGAACTGATCTTGAATGAACTTTGATGAGTATGGCTAAGGTTTTTAAGTAGGATAAGATTAGTCTGCATTCTAGAACTAGTAACCTGGACATTGATATTCCTTATTTATTAGCATGTTTTGGTTTTGAGTTCCCATTTTCATATTTCTTTTCCATGCTTCTGAATTACTTGCTTGATAGTTTGGAGAAGTTGATGTCTCTGCATTTTAGTGGTTTTGAGAAATCATTTACCATCATTTTAGGGTCATTTAGATGTCACCATGTTGTATTTATAGAACTTAAAAGTAATTTTGCATTTTTAGGAAGTTCTGCATTAGTATTCGCACACATGTGCATTTTGGAGATATTTCAGGACTTTCGGGAGTTTTTAAAACATTATTGCAAATTTGGACAAGGAAAGGGGGATGCACGGGATGGAACCAACTCAATAAAAACCGGGCTAACTTCCTCATCGAGCCACAACATCTTCATCGAGCCAAACTTCACCTAGATCATGCGGGCCAATCTCATCAAGCCGAACAAGCTTAACCGGATCACGTCGACTCTTCATCCGGCTTGATCTCACGTTTCTCCGGCTTGATCTCACGTTTCTCTGGCTCGATCACAACCCAAGCGGCTCGATCACATCGTGAAGCTGCCTCGACCAACATCCCTTGATCACCCGCGTCTTCACCCTGATGACACCTCGAGCCGCAGCTCGATCTCCTCGACTTCACCTCGATCGGCCGGCTTGATCTCCCGGCCACATGACTTTTCAACCTCGAGCTAACTTCTCTTTCCCTCGACCATAGCTCAAGCTACCTCGACCGACTTCTTCTCTGGCTCTATCACCCCTCAGCCTGCCTCGACCAGCTGCCTCGATCACCACATCGAGCCAAGAAGTTTCTACATCGAGCCAAGAAATTTCCAGCTCGAGCTAGACCTTTTCTTCACGGATCAAGTCGGACCACGTGCAATTTTTAGATAATTTTATTTTAACGTTTTAAGGGCTTTTCTAAACTACTATATAAGCCCTAAAAACACCTCTTTTGAATAAGCTTTATTTTTATGCCATTTTGGGTTTTTGGCTTAGGTTTCTTCTCAGCTTTTTCTTTTTTTATTCTTTGATGTTCTAAGTTGATCAAACCTAGATTTCTCATGGAATGCATGTTTTGTTTATGATTTCTTCATTTTTCATGTTTAGTTTAAGGTTGTGAACCATATGGTGCATATTGATCTTCTATTTTACACCTTTAATCTCGTTTTTGTCTTGATCATCATTTATGGGTTCTGTTACTATTTCATTTGATCATTGTTTTTTCTGGGTTGGTGTTCTTCCTATTGTAGATCATCATATTCTGCATCTTTGATTTTTTGTCTTGATCATTAGTTTTTGGGTTTCAGATATTCTGTTCTTACTGTTCTTCATAGGTTGACTTTTAATCATGATGTTTTGTTTAGAAGTTATGTTTTCTGGTTTCCTGATTTCATACCCACCATGTGTAGTGAGTAGCTACATAGGTTCCATGAGGATGGGGTAGACTGGTGTAGAATCCTTGTTTTCCCTAGATACCTTAGTTGTTTACCCCCATCCTTAAGAACTGTTTCCCCTTGATTACTTTTTACCTCCATTTTCTCTTATTCTTTCATTTCACTTGTTGTCTACCCTTAGTTTCTGGTTATCCATGTTACCTTTCATGTCCTGATTAATTTTCTGCATGTTTTCTTGTTTAGGATTGTTAGCAAACCCCCCCTTTCTTATTTAACTTGAATTAGTTGCCCAATTGCATCTAAAGTGGTTAATAACACACCTGACTGGATTGACACCTATTTATACTACAATGATATGATAGTGTAACAGGGATTGACCGTAAAAAACATTACTATCAACAGGCTCCCACATAATGCGCGTCTCCATGAATAGGGGTCAGACAATCCTTCAATATATATTATTGACGGATTATCGACAGAACCGTTAATGACAGATTCAATTTTTCGATAATATCAATATATATCGGTCGGAATTTCGTCAGTTTGACAGATTTCCGATGGATATTAATTATCGACATTAGAGGAGCGACACAAAGAATCCGTTGAGAATCCATCATAAACAAACTATACCAATGACAAAATGATGGTATACATGGTTGTAATGTCTTGTTTGAAAGTTTAGTAGAACAAACAAATATAAAATTTTAAGAGATAAACAGTTATTAAGCAAACAAGTCCTTTATTTATTTAAATTGTCTAATAAGTTATTACACCACAATAACCTTATTAGCTTAACAACTACCCAAACCCCAAAAACTGTTCTTTCTCACAAGATCTTAAAATCTCTTGAACAAACTCTCAACTCTCTCTTAATAACCCTAAAATAATACGGCTCAAAAGTCTTAAATCTTTCTTCAACTTTCGAGCCTTTAAATAGCCTTGACATCATTTCCAAAACTTCATAAGTTCTTTTTTCTTCAAACCGTAACTTCCTTTTTTTTCTTTGACAGCACCCCAACTTTTCCTTTTCTTGTTTAGACCACCTTTATCACGAATTCTTCTTCTTTAACCACCTTTGCTTTAGCCTTGACCGGTTCACATCTTCATGTTCCTTTCAATCTCCCCCTTTTTGATTCAGTTTGATAATCAAGCATCCCTTCAGATATCATGTTATAGTCACAAGCAAAACACATACTAGGAACTACCAATACACATAAATAAAAATGTCACAACCTTGTTATGTTAATGCCAAAACATCCAGACAACCCATGTTCAAAATAATAAAACCATTATGGCTGACCAAAATAGAAAGGTTTGTCTAACACTTAACAAAAACCGAAATGCACCGAAATGCATACACAAACAAAAACATAACAGACATTTTTAA
>OVBE01017251.1:0-10527 GCA_900406425.1 Iberis pinnata | reverse complement strand
CCCGATCAATCAGAGGGGCACAATCATCCATGGTCAATCGCTTCGTCGTGAGTGGGAGACCCAAGTACCAAATAGGAAAGGATTCACGACGGAACCCAAGATTGTCAAGAACGTGCTGAAGAGACAAGGAGGATGAGGCACTAAGGAAGGAGGAGGATTTGCTAAGATTCACCTTCAGACCCGACGCTTTACCGAAGTAATCCATCACCTGTAAGATACCAGTAATCAAGGCGGCATTCCCATAAGAGAAAATGAGAATGTCATCTGCGAAAGAGAGGTGAGTGAGAGCAACGTCTTGGCAATTGGGGTGGTACCGGATTAAACCCAAACCTGCAGCTACATCTAAAAGCCTTGACAAGACATTAGTCGCAATAACGTAGAGATAGGGAGAGAGGGCACAACCTTGACGGATACCCCGAGTGCTCGGGAAGTAACCTGCGAAATCTCCATTGACAGAGATGGAGAACATAGCGGTGGAGATACAGAGATAAATCCAGTGGATAAAGGCCGGAGGAAAAGACATTGCTTGCATAATTGATGTAATGAAGTTCCAGTTTATTGTGTCAAAAGCCTTGGCAATGTCGAGCTTCAAAGTGCAACGCGAGGACACTGTAGCTAGATGGTAGTCTTTGACTACCTCTGTGGCTAGGAGGACGTTTTCAATAAGAAGACGGCCACTAATGAAGGCGCTTTGGTTTGGAGCTATGAACTCCGGGAGACAAGTCTTTAGACGGTTTGCCAGAATTTTCAAGATAACCTTGTATACAACATTACAACAAGAGATTGGTCTAAAATCTTTTAGAGTTTTAGGGTTTGTACCTTTGGGTATCAGCAAGACTAAGGTGGCATTGATACCTCGCGGTAGGAACCCAAACACAAAAAAAGATTGGACCGCCGTGATGAAATCAGCGCCAACCACGGACCATGACCTCTTGGAAAACTCAACTGTGTAGCCATTAGGACTGGGCGCTTTGTTGTTAGGCATTGAGAGCAGGGTTGAATATATTTCGGTACCATGAACAGGTGCCGTGAGCATCCTTCCTAGATCATCAGTAAAGCGGAAGGAGAGTAACTGTTGTAGATGAGGCATAGGGATGGGCGTGATTTCGTCAACTGCTTGCATGAACGTCTTGAAGTGGTCAACCGTGGCGGCTTTGATGGATGGGGAATCGGTTATGACTTCCCCCGAGGGGAGCGTGAGTCGTCGGATAGTATTACGGGAAACCCGGGATCGTGCGACACGGTGAAAGAAGCTGGTGTTTTGGTCGCCACTACGAAGCCATGTAATACGTGACTTTTGCCGATAGAATTTCTCTTCCGCACGAGCGAGTGAACTCAAACGTCAAGCAGCCTCCAATTCCGCGATAAAAGTTTCAGGTGAGGGATTTGAAAGAACCGCAGCCTGGCAAATGCATAAGTCTTGGAGTGCTTGTCGTGTGGTGCCAGCAATTTCTCTATACGCTGTACGGTTGAGCTGACGAAGTTGTAGTTTGACCGCTTTGAGACGCGTTTGAAACAGCCATAAAGCAACACGTGAGTGGTATAGGGGCTGGTTTGCTATCCATATATCACAAACAACCTGCAAGAAGTCAGAGTGATCAGCTAAGAAATTATTGAACTTAAAAGGCTTGCGAGAGGAGGAGATAGTGGTTGAGAAAGAGATGACACAACGGGCGTGATCCGATACACCATTAGCCTCAAACGCAACATAAGAGGAAGTGTAATAATCTGCCCACGTGTCATTAACTAGCGCACAGTCTAGTTTTTTGCCAATACGGTCCAAAACACGTTGGTTCCACCAAGTAAACCTCGGCCCCACGTATGGGAGGTCAACCAAGTCGTTTTGAGTGACAAATGATTGGAATTGAGCCATGCCCAAGTGAGTAGAACGCGAAGGATGAGAAGAGTGCTTTGTTGAGGACAAAATTTTGTTGAAATCGCCCATGATGAGCCATGGGATGTGTCTATGGCCGTATATGCGACGACTGTCCCAAAGATTGCGCCAAAGGTGAACGCGTTCAACCTAAAAATTAGAAGCATACACACAAGAAATCAGGATGGTATCACCAGATAGAAGAGTGACTAAAACAGTAATAAGCTGAGCTGAGATAAAAAGAGGTGTAACGACAACTCCATCTCTCCAGAACACCCAAATACGTCCAAGACGATGAGCGGAGTAGTTGTGAATTGCTGTCCAACCAGGGAGAGCAACCTGCAAAATACGGTGAAAATTGTTAGGATTCACACGAGTTTCTAAAAGACACCCAAACTGTTGGTTTGTAGCATTGATCCAGTGCTTGACGATTTGATGTTTTGAAGGCTTGTTGAAGCCTCGAGTATTCCACGCGAATAGCGTCATGTCATTATTGTCTCCGCGAGGAGACAAATGATTGTTTTTTTTTGGCGGTCTTGGATGGTTTGCGCATTGTAACATTGTCTGGCTGCCTTTGCTTAGTGCGGGTACTGTGTCGTGTGCCTGGGCCATGCTGTGTAGGAGCTTATTCGGAGTCGGATAGCTGGCCCTCTTCACGTTCATCGTCTACCTTTTGATTGGCAAGGACACTAAACCGCGAGGCTGAACCAGCGGGTGAAGCCTGTTTGGCAGCCGCAAGTTTGGTTGGCGAGAGCAAGGAGGAACGATGGTTACGAACTACAACAGACCAGTCGCTTTGGACTTCAATTTGCGCATCAAGTGCACTTGCTTTAGCAGCAGATTGATCAGGTCGGTCTGAGTGGTCCTGTTGGAAACGCTCGATCAAAGGCTCCGTAATAGAGATACCAGACTTATTCGAGAGGGCAAGAGCTTCAATATCTAGTCTAAGTATAGTCGCTACCGAAACATTAGGTCCTTTAGGTCCATTTGTTGCATTATCACAAGGAACAATAACTGTGGCTTGTGCGTGATTCACCTCTAGGCTAGGACCTGCATTAGAACCAAGATCCGTATTAGTAATGATTGTCGGAGGAGTGGAAGAATTAGAGCTAGTGTTAGTTATAGGAATGGTCGATGGGATTGTGGTCGTGTCAAGCGGGGCTGTGGAGGGTTTCTTTTTGCACTCTTGATGCTTATGTCCCCATGAACTACAAATGGTACACCTAGGAGGCAACCAAGGGAAGCTAATAAGGACCGGCTGGACTTCATTGTTGAGTTGTATTTGTTCCACTTGCGGTTTGTCTAAATTGACAATAATGAGAGCTCGCGCTATGTCCAATCGAACACACTTTTCCGTAGTTGGGTGAAGACGTTGAAAGGTCCCGACAATGTCACCAAGAAAACGTAGACCTGCATGAGAGAAAAGGTAATCAGGAACATTACGGAAATCAACCCATAGTGGCATCGAACTCAAATCGGGTTTGGATAGCGCCTTAGAAGGACACCACTCTTGCACAACAAGCAGTATATCGGAGATGTGCCAATATTTTTTACGAAAAATACTCTGTCGTAAGTCTGTCGATTCAACCCGGAAGAGAACCGTCTTGTCATTGAGAATTTGCACATCAATCTTTGATCCCTTGCCATCTCTATTCCAGAGACGATTAACCGTTGCGTGAATTTTCCCGATGTGCGGGATTGATCCTATGAAGTGACCAACAAGGAATTTACTCCAGAGAGATTGAGGGTTGTCCATGAGCTGTTTTGGTACAGTAACAGATGCTATGCCATTGTCTAAGAGAAAAGGAGCACCATTAGAATCCGAGCCTGTTGCGTCGGTTACGGTAGTAAAGTTCCAAGGCGAAGATCGAGCGTTAGTTGGAGTGAGCTTTGTGTAGGAGGCGTGTTAGGGGCAGCAAGATGAGCAGGGTCCGGAGGTGCATCTTGAGCCGGCGGCACCATGGAGACCGGCGGCGAGGCATGTGTTTCAAGCAAATTAAGGAAAGTCGAGTAACCCTAAAAATCGCCTAGCAGAGAGTTTTTCTTATTTACCAATATTTTTAAATTCCTAATTATGTATCGCAATGTTTTTATGTTATACTTAATGTGCTAATGTTATTAATCTATAAGTTTTATCATAATCAATTATGCCCAATATATATTATTTACAAAACAAGTGCATAATATATATGACAATACAAAACAGTTTCATATTTTCAACTAAAAAAACAATATATGTTACAATGTACTATATATGTTACTTTGTACATATTAATAGAAAGGTTATTTATATAACCTTCTATGGGTACATTTTGTTTTTTTGCATTAGTTTTGTGTTGTGCGTTTTCGGTTGTTTTCAATAATTTATGTAAGAAAATAGTACAAAATAGTCACATATGATAAAATTTCAGAGAATTTGAATTAAGAATTGTTCTATAACTAATTATATATAGATTAATTTTATCATTATTTTAATTTTCTGTGAAAAAAGTAGAGAGGTAATTTATATTATCTTCTATTTTTCGTTAATTTATTAGTTTTATAAAGTCATAATTAATAGTTTGTTAGCACTAACANTCTATTTTTCGTTAATTTATTAGTTTTATAAAGTCATAATTAATAGTTTGTATAAAGCCAACCTTTCCATGTGCAACAATCTGAATAAATGTAAATTTTCAAAATCAATACCGGTTGTGCATCCCCATATAAACTAAGTAGACAATAATTTAAAAGGACAAACGAATATACAAAATATTGACATATAATTATTAGCACAATTTTAATCTTAAGTATGGTATGTTATTTTGTACATATTCATAAGATAGGTAATTTGTATCACCTACTATAGTTTTGTTATTTACATGTAGATAATTAATAATATAGATATGTTATGCGTTTGGGTTTGGCATTCATAAATTTTAGTTAATAGTTTAAGTTATTAATATTTATTTTAAATATGAAAAAATAATGGGATTTAAAGTGATAAACACATAATCTTTATATTATTTGAGATAATAAGCATTAGCCGAAAACATAAAAAAAACAATACATATTAATCCATGAAATCAATATCATGGTCACGTCGGAAATTAATTTGCGGAACAAAAGAATACATCACAACTATATCTGCTTCGATTTTTTTCATGTTGAAGTCTTTCTATTTCTTCATTGACATTGAAATTTTGTTCAGTTTGGATTTTCTTTTAAATTGTTAAAGCAGATTCTATATTAGCTACTTTCAATTGATTTTTAAAGAGTTCTTCTTTGCATTGTGCTTGGTGCTTCATCTTTAACATGGCTGCATGATATTTCCTCGATTCCGTTAACTTGCCTATCCTAATTCCTATCGAACCTAGATCATCGTGTGATGCATTGGGAACCAGTTCATTGAATGAACTTGGTAGAATCGGTTCATTTGGTGAAGTTTTTTTATTCGGTTCATTTGTGGGAATGGTGTTGCTCGGATTCATTTTGAAATTGGATAGGTATAAGAAGGAAGATGTTTTGGTTTAGTTTTTTTTGGTGATATTGTGTTGTTGTTTTAGATGTAGATGAGGTTGTAATTTATAGTGGTAAATTATAATTTATTATGTTAAATGTGGTTGTTGTGATATGTCAAATCTATTTAGTGATGTTAAATGTGGAAGTTTGTTGATTGTGTTTGTTCGTATAAGTCGAATCGGTTTTATATAACATATGCATTTGTTATTTTATTTTTTAAATTACATGTATTTAATGTCTGCATTTAGTATAGTTAAAATTAATCTGTAATTTATTTACTTAGTTTAAATTTACTTCCTTTAATTTTATCATATGTATAAGTATTTTGATAAATATATATAACATACAAATCATGCAAACTAACATTATTTGATTGTATTCGTATTAATTAGTTGTGATCATAATTTTATTATTATATATATGTTTGTTTTGATATGTAAAATATTTTTATTTATATGAGATTGTGTTTTTAAAATTTTAAAACAAACAATTAATTAGTTGGTTGTGGTTATATGTCAAATCGCTTATTTATATCATATGTATATAAAAGTTTTGTACAAATTTCCTTTATTATTTAATTTATTATAACTAAAATATATAATTGTATGTTATGTAAGTTTACTTTTTATTTTGTTTAGGTTAATGTTTGTACAATATAAAAAAATTAAAATAATAGGAACTAACCTTATTTATTTTATTTCGGATGAATTTGTTGGGATCTGAATTCTCTAACCTTGAATATGCATATTTCATCTCACACGACATAATACTTAAAAAATATCATTAGTTTTCAATTCAATAATAATTTAATTATAAGTTTTGGTTTAACTAAAAAATTGTAAAATGATAAGTTTTGGTTTAAATAAGATTAGTATGGTAGATCATGTATATATATATATATATATATATATATCATTTATTTGAAATAAAAATGATAAGTTTTGGTTTAACTAAAAATATACAACTTTACAAAATTAATTCAGAATGAAGGATGATTTACCTGATATATTAATCATGATTTCATAAATCTTCATATGATATCCTGATGAAAATAATTATAGTATTATAAGTGTGTTAAGTTGAAAAGATAAAATTATAACAAGAATTAATCTTACCGTTAATGGATTTGTAATTTCTTCATATTTCATTTTAACTTTTATTTTCAAATGTTGTTTATATTTCTGAATCTAGATTTTAAAGCTTTTTTAAAAGTTAGATCGAGAACAATATTTTTATATATACACTATCTATACTTAAAATATGAGTACCTCGATTATGTTTTCATTTTTGTTTTCCATAACTCACGATTTTGGTTAAAATATCACATGCATACAAAAAAAAATTACTTAAATTAGAAATCTATATGTAATTATCTCATATCTGACTAAAGAATGATTAAAAACTGAACAATCTTACCTTATTTCGGTTTTTTTTGTGAAGAAATCATCCAAATTTGTAGATCCATGTTCGATTCAACCGGAAATATCAAAAGAAAGCCAAACAAAAATTTGAATTAAAATATGAGAGTTTATATTATAAATCGATTTAAACTGATAAACTCGGATCATATCTTACCTTATATTTGCGATTTAATGGCGATTAATATGGAAATATTATTGATTCTTCAAAGGAAATATTAGTGGATTCGCCGAATATGGAAAGCGAGAGAACGAGAGAAGAAACGACGGATTTTTTTTCCGGCTAATGCTTTGTTGATCGACGAGATCAACATTTTTCGGGTTAGATCAAATCAAAATTACTGGACCATCTTTGTGGGCTTTCGATTAATATCAAATAATAAATTTATAATCCATATTTAATTTAATATAATTTTTTGGGCTTATAAACCCATTTTTGGTGGAAATTTAATTCCATTTATTTAATAGAATTTAATTTATTGTTTGTTAATTTATTTTTGAAAAATAACAATAATAATATAACTATAACGTTTTTACTTAGTTTTTTATTAGAAATGAAACCAAACATACTAATACATTTATTGACTATATAATATATAGAAAATTAATAATATAGCATTGAAATAAAAAACATATTATATAGGTTAAATGATCTCAAAATATCTTTAAAAACATTCAATACAAAATATAATAGTTTATAACTTCAATATTTATAAATACAAACAAACGGATTCATGATAATATTTTAGATATATTTAAAAGTAGTATATACTCTAAATAACAAAAAATAACTTATATGGTAATCTTATCATCACTTTAAACTTTAGCAATCTAAATGTAAACTTATTTTGAATTATAATATTTTAAATCACAATTAAAAATTTTAATATTTAGATCTTATAAAATATTCAAAACTTTATAAATTTAAAATAACAACAAATTTAATAAATGAACACAAATTTATTAACTTGATATATCAAAATATAATATTAATAACATCATTTTTGTTATATTAATAATATTATAATATTAAAAATTTCTTTTCCCCGCGCATATGCGCGGGTCACTACCTAGTAAACTATTAAACGCATAACAATAAATGTCATATAAATCTTTATAAAATATAAATTTAATAACATATAATTTCTCTTAATTTTCAAAATCTACTAAAATTCTATAGTTAATAGTCCCACTAATAATTTACCAGAGGTCGAGAGAAAATTTAATAGGAATGTATCTTATCACACATGATGAAGAAAAATTAGGCAGAGTATCTTACGACAAATTAAAAAAAATTAGTTCAGCTAAATATGGAAACTCGTAACGGAGAGAGCGTTAAAAAACTTATACCTTTTTCGTTTTTTTTATTTTATTATCAAAATATATTTGTGAAATATGCTGTTTTATTTTCCACATTTTATTTAGTTTTGAAGTAAAATTTACTTTAATGATAATTAATTTTGGGAGAACCAACTAAAATGAGGCTTTTCGCTACGTGTGTGGAATTAACTTATTAATACAATAGCTTGTAAAACAAGAGTTTTTATAATTGTAGATATGTTTTACCCTTCATAATTTTTTTCTTCTTATTTTCTTTAAATTTTTTGGTTATTTATATAGAATGATCGTTGTAAATTGAATTTTTATTCTACTTTTTACTAATAAACAAAGAAAAACAACAAAAAAATTTCAAAAAACAAATAGAAAACGATCATTTCAGATATTGCCCATAAATTACATAATTTTGTTAGAACGATCATTCCATCGCCTTCATCTCTTGCACAATACAATTAGATTCCAAACCAATAATTCTACTATGTTTTTCTTATCAATGATGAATCTCTAGCAATTATTATGAAACAATCTCCATATACCACACATCCCATATATGTATCATATTTTCCTACCAAATAACAATCAAGATTAGTTTGAGTTTTAAAAGATATTCCACATTCTACGTATATACTAGACATTCCAAACTACTTTCTCAAAGTAACGTAAAAAATATTTTCCATTATTATGTCCTTCAAACGTGCATATTATAGAATTGTTATTCTGTATTGCGTATATATTAGTAACGTAGATAATACATTTCAGAATAAGTGGTCAAGAAAAACACAATATAAATTATATTCTAAAATACGTCATATTCAAGAATAGGTTTATTATAAGATGTCAAATTCTAGAATAGATTATCCAAAACACGTCATATTTTATAATAGATTTTCTAGAAGTTGTCATCTTCCGAAAATCACACATTGATCAAATCAAAACAGTAACTTCTTTTTGCAAAAAAAGCACTTAAATATATGAGATCATCCCAAAAGACTATAAGAAAAAGAAAATAACCGTGCAGTATGTCGCTTATGTGATAGATAAATAAGTAAGAGGTACCTTATATGATAAGAAGCTAACGATGTCGTTTTTAAAGATCAAGACATTAATTAAACAGATAAAAACTTACCCTATATGTCAACTTTGATCATATTTTTTACTTTGTCAATTTTGATAATGGATTCTTGTGGATATATGTTTATAGAAAAATTTAGCTATGGAAGAAGAAGAAAGAACCACAGAGAAAGAAGCATTGTGTAAATATTTAGAGAATTAAATTAATATTTTATTAGAGATATTGTAGGAATATAAGTAGTTATGAATAAGACAATGGTATATTAGGCTTAAGTTGAACAAATTTAAAAAGGTTAATTCCACAAAGATAAGAAAAAACCTATTAGCTAATCCTCCCTTTAATTTTTTGCATAAAAAATAGTATTTCTTCAAATTGAAGTAACGTTATTTATTTATTTTGTTTTCATTTCCTTGAAATGAACTTTTCTAATTATTAAATTTTCATTTTAATTTTATTATGTTAATAATTCATGCGTAAATAAATTAGATGCTTTAATATCACTCACAAATGTGTTTTGTTTTCCCATATTAAAATTAAATGTTAACACATAATACGGACATTTATTTAATAGAGTATAAGAAATATATTAAATATAAAATTTAAGTTATATGACTAGTTTCAAAATAAGTGAAAGCAAATTGAACATTACATTGATATAATTACTAGTAAAATAGAAATAAAATACTTTATAATATTATGCATTGTACTTATATTTTTAAGATCATGTATATTTTTTGTAAATTTAAATTGTGATTTTATTAAACTCGTGTTAAAATAAATTATCTAGTAAACTTGAAAATATTTAAAATTGTTATGAACAATTATTGTATAATATAAATAGAATATACTTTAAAATATTCATTTAGATAATGAACCTTTAATAAAATATTTTGTTCATTTTACTGTAATTTTTTTTAAAATACTATTTGAAAAATGAAGTAACTATTAAGAATGCACTTAATTTTATAAATTTATGATGAAAAAGTAAAAGAACTCAAAAATATCTTTCCGCTGGTGGTATTGGCAATTGCCATGACGATTTTGTCGCCGTCAAACTTTTAACCGTTACCTGTGATATTATTTTCTCTCTCATGAGAGTGTTTTCTGCTAATTATTGGCAATTTCTTTATGAGTGAATTAGCAAACTGTGTACTTTTTGTTTCAAATTGGTCAAATGGGTGGGTAGGGGAACGTAATTAGTGATTTAAGTGTGTTATGAAAAACAATATAATATTGCCTATACTATCCTTTGGTTATTTAATTAATAAAAAGCAAATAATCTATAAATTAATAAAAGAAAAAGATTACCATTTTTTGAAAAAAAA
>OVBE01017250.1:0-10527 GCA_900406425.1 Iberis pinnata | reverse complement strand
ACAGGTTATCAGGTTTCAAGTTCATGTTGACACAAAAGATTTATTAATGAAAGAGGTTCTCAACTCAAAAGACAAAGATAGATTAATCTCCTCCCAAAATATTAGACCCCTATAATCAAACTACCCAAATACAATCTCATGCCGTATTTAAACAATTCAATCATGCAACGATTTCATATGTGATATGTTCATAAGCATTAAAGACAATGCTTCTGCAAGCAGAAACACTTACTCCTCTAGATTAGGTTAGGTCTCTAACCCAAATTCGTTTGTATTTATTAACCTACAATTCAAATTTATAATGTCAAACTCTAACCATTAAATCTTGATTTTCCTGGGATAAACCCTAAAACCTAACAAGGTGACTACTCAGACATGACTAAGCAATCAAAAATCATTATCATTATAAGAAAGCACATAAAGGAATCGAATTAAATATAAAAGTAAAAGATAGAGTTTCTTAAATCTTCTTCAAATACAGGGTTGAAAATCTCCTTCTCTCTGAAAAACTGTCAAAAACAATTGAAAACTTAGTGTATCTTCTGTCTATGTTCTGTGTATATTTAAAATGAAGCCTAAGGCTTTATTTATAATCATCTCAAAACTAAGTAAAACCTAATCTAATAAGGAAAACTCTTCATAAGTCTTGAGGGCGAATGCGTCTTTTTGATAATTTTCTAGTTGGTTCGGGTGCAGGGATCGATCGATCCAAGTGGGGATCGATTGATCTGTAGTTCTTCTTTTTGAGGGATCAATCGATTCAGGAAGGGATCGATCGATCTGATTATACATAGATCTCCTGGGGTTTTGGATCGATCGATCCCTCTTCATATGCGTCCTAGATCGATCTTTCTTTCTTGGGTTCGATCCATTCATCTTCATTTTGCCCAATTACTCTTGAAATCTTCCGAAAACCGATCCTTTTTGCTCCAGAACACCTTAAACAACTAAAATCCTGAAAAGATACCAAAAACACATGAAAAGTACTCGAATGATGCCAAATAGCAAGTATAAATACCCACTATAAAACATCAAAATCGAGTGATATCAAAGGGATAGCATCACTTGTGTATCATCAGAATGATTCAGAGGAACAAGATTTTGAGGCCTATGATATATAATTAGTTGAGGACAAGACGTTTCTTGTGTCTCACTATACGTGTCGATCATCAAGAAGTCTCTCGATTGTTTGCAGGTGATAATTTTCATCTACTTCTTGCACTTCTTTGTTGTAGGAAACATCTATCTCTGGTAGATTAGTTCGAGACTCTGACATGGCCAGAGATCGAGAGAGATCAAGAGAGAAGAGAAGAATATGAGAAAAATAGAAAACGTTATGGAAACATGTGAAATAAGTAACGATTTTTTTAAAAAGTGAATAAATTGTTAAACCTTGAGGGTTTTAACTTTTAAAGCAACACAATCCAAAATTTCCCAAAAATTTAATGGATAAATTACACTCTAGTGCAATTTCTCTAAAGTATTTTCACATTAGTGGATTTTGTGCTATTCTTTCATTCTAGTGCATTTTCAATTTGAACAAATACCATTTTTCCCTTGAAAGAGTGGGAGAGAGAAAAAAGTGGCATTGATGTGATGTTTTTATTTTTCATCCTTAATCTTTAAAATTATTTAGTTGATAATATATATTTTCTAAAAATAAAAATTATACCAAAATCTGATATTTTTGTATACTATAAACAGACATTTGTTTTTTTTTATTTGGACACAAAACAAGACACAAGTTTCATGACGTCTGTGTAGAAGACACTTTGTATACACGACGCTTTGTGTTCATGATGTTTTGTGTACATGACGCTAATTATTTGAAGTACACAATGATGATGCAGTCTATGTACAATTTCGTGTATAATACAACATGTATATAGCGTCGCGTACATAATGGATATGTATACAATGCTTGTGTATATCATGATAATGATTGGATATACACAATAATAATGTAGTCGTACAAAATGATAATGCAGTCGTACATAATAAAAATACAGTCTATATACAATATCGTGTATAATGGACGTATAATTATTAGATGTACACAATGATGATGCATTCTATGTATAATTTCGTGTGTCATTCAACATGTACCATCACATACAGAATTATGTGTACACGATGCTTGTGTACTTCATGCTAATTATTAGATGTGTACATTTAATAATTAGCACGATGTACACAAACATTATGTACAAAACATTGTGTATGTATGTTGCATGATACGCGAGGTTGTACACACAAGCATCATGTACATGACATTATATACATGCTGAATGATACACGACATTGTACACACATTGAATAATCATTGTGCACATCGAATAAATAATGTCATGTACACAAAGTGTAGTGTACACAGACGTCATGAATTTTTTTTCCTATGTCCAAATTAAACAAAACAAGTGTCTACTTATAGAGTATAAAAAGTTAAGAATTTTGGTATAACTTTTAGTTATTTTGGATATATATATTATGAAGTAATTGATTTTTAAAGATGAGAGATGAAAAAAGCAAATATCAACATGTGACACATGTCATGTGAGAGAAAAAAGAAGAGTGTAATTATATAGAAAAATAAGGGTTAATGGAGACAAATTTTTTTTTCTTTCCTCTCTAAAGTACACCAAAATCACAAAATAACATAAAATGTAATTACTTCTCCCAAAATAAACCTCCATAACATTGAACCTATATTTTAAAGTTTTCTCTACATCCAATACTTACAAATGTGGCGTTTGTCAATAATTCTTTTGATAATGGTTTTATGCTCAAACTCCAAATATATTTATCACATTCAACATATCTCTGAGTAATATTTTAATATTTTCTCTAGAGTTGGTTGATCTAGGATCGTCGATCCGAAGATTTAGGTTCGTGTTTGATAAAGGAGAGTTACAAATTGTTAACAGGCGCGTCGACAGTACCGACGCGCTTAGGATATATGTTTACAAAAACATCTTGGCTCGTCGAAAGAGTGGAGGGTCGTCGGAAATAGCTGTGACTTCTCTCTAAGAATTTCTCTCTCTAAATATCAACCCCTTTCCGCTTCGAGATGGTCTTCTATTTATAGTCGGGTCGTCATCATTACATGTAGCTTGCTAGGTCTCCTGTTCATGCGGCAATACAGCTAGTAGGGCACTGTACACCGCGCCTAGGGGACTGTAGACACACTGTTGAGGCGGCTGGTCCACGCGTATCGACGCGCTAGCGAGGTGGGCTGCTACTTCTTCCTTCTGCTTGTGGGCTTGTTCATGGACTGGGCCTGGAGGCTTGAGCCCATATCCTACAATAAGTCCCCCCCCAAGTTCGCCGAGACCGACGTCAGCTTGGTTCGACGAACGCGCTCGGGTAGTTGGGCTCAATCTCGACAGGGCGTCCAGATGGGTCGGTACTCCTAACGGTCGGCGCTGGGATTGAGGTTGGTTGGTTGGCTTCTCGAGGAAGTTTCTTTTACCGGTTGCTTGCGTCTTAGCCGGTTCGTCTGCCGGTAGCGCGTTCGCGTGTCGCTTCGTCTCTCGGTCAATCTTGACCAGGACGCTTCATCTTCCGGTCGTCCCTCTATATATACCCCCTCCTTTCTTCATTGTCTTCACTTCGCAATTCCTGATTAAAGGTATAATTTTGCTCTCCCTTCTCTCTATTTTCTCTCTCTAGCTTTTTTTTATTCTCTCTTTGACGCAATGGGCTGCGATCTTATGGGTTAAGCGTCGGCAGTAGTACCAGTTCGTTTGGGAGTGCGTCCTCTAGTACCCCCGTGCAAGCTTCTGCGAATGAGTCAATGCGTCCAACTAATCCCACGACCAGTACCTCATCTGGTGGGGTCGCAGAATAGGCGAATGATACGACTAGACAGATGGCCGCGTCGGTAAGCAAGACGAGTTCTCAAATCGATCATATGGACGCGATCCCGCTGTCGACGAGGAAGGAGTCGCGGGGTAATGCTGCTCAGGACAACCCGATGGATATGGTTTCTCTGACCGTGAGAGATAAAGTGCTCGCGAAGAGGCGCACCGCTGCGAAGGCGTCCACACCGAGAAAGAGGATTCCTTCGAACAGTGATGCTATGCTTGGCGCGACGATGCCGACGTTCGAGTCGTTTGTCCCTCGTTCGGATGGAGAGGGTTCATTTGCTCCTCCGCCGGACATCGACAAAATAACTGGCGTCCAACCATCGATCATGACAAAGGCATGTCTTCGAAAGATGTCGATCGAGTGTGGCTTTACTGACCTTAATCTCGTCTTTATAGTTTCGGGCCCGAGGGAGCGGCCATGGGACCCTCTGCAGGGCTACTTTGCTATTTTTGAAGATTATTTCGCTTGTGCGCGGCTGTGGTTCCCAATACCGAAGGTCTTTGTATCATACTGTGCGAAGCGCCGCATGAGTATCTCGCAACATACGGTCGCGTCTATTCGCACCTTGGTGGGGATGCTGTTTTTGGCGGCCGAGGTTGAGGTCGAAGTTTGTACCACGTTTTTCACCGACGCGACGAAGTTTACTTCTAGCATGAGAACAGTGGATAAAATCTGCTGTCCGACGGGCATGTTTTACGTCTCTTGGAAGAACAAATACAAGTGCGTCGGCGGGGTACCCAGGAAAAATTTGGGATTGGCAGCGTCGATGGTTCTTTGTGAAGGTCAACGACGCGTCTGTTCCGCCTTGTGCCTACAATTATTCCATGAGATGGAATATGCGCGTTGGTAGAGATTAATTTTCTCCGGGTTTCTTCGAAAACATCAAGAAGATCCAAAATTTGGGACTGACCCTATGGAAAGACGTCACTCGCGAGGATATCACTAAGCGTCGGCCCATTTTTCGTAAAGTTGCATAATATCGTTGCGGTCGTCTATATTTCTCACTTTGGTCTGTGTTGAAGTTGCTTACTTCGTGTTTTGCAGTTGATTGGGATTGTTATCCAGTGATCAAACCTAGACCGATGGCTGCGTCATTCGTTGAGGAGTTAAGGGCTGCGGCTTTGAGGAAAAAAACCGAAGCTACGGCTAAGATGCTGGGAACCGTACCGGTTCCTGAGAAGGTCGCAGACGCGACAGTGGGGGATGATACTGCCGAAGCGGCTACTGCGGTCGCTCGACTTGAGAAGACTGCTGGTAAGAGGGTTGTTCAGTCTTCGTCGAAGAGAAAGAGAACTGCTGCCGAAGAGTTTAAGGCGCATAAAAGGGCTTTTAACGCCACTTTGATGATTAAGGAGCGAACGGACGCTTCTCCCTTGACCATGATCATGATCGATCCTCTGCCTGATGCGAACAATGAGTTTGCTCTGGCTGTGAATAACGATGTCGTCGGCGATCTTCGTTCTGAGGGGCGTTCGTCTGTTCGGGTTGAGGAGCGTGAGAGTCAAGGGGGAGGAGATGAACTTGGGGAGCCTAGCTTCAAAGCAGACGGCAAAACCGCTTCGGACCAAGTTAGGTTTCAATCTATAGAAGATGATGGCCGGTTTCATTTCAAATTCCACTACGACGACGTACTCACACTGCATCAGGATACGGTTGCTTGTGGGGAGCTCGTCGGGCAGCTGATCTCTGGTCCTACCCCTGATCCCGCGGCCACAGAGGATCATTCCAGCGATATTTTCGACTTCTCTGCATCGTATATCCGGGTGAGCATTTGTTTTTTTATAAGTCCTTCGATCTGACGAGCTAAGCTAACTCGAATTTGATCGCGCAGACTGGGCAGATGGCGAACCATATGTTTAGGTGGTTCAGGGCGAAGATGAGGGTTGGTCGTGAGGCTGCTATTGCCAATCGTGAGAATGCGGATAAGTACATCCGGCTGTACCGTGCCGAGAAGGACACGTCAAAGGGACTGATTAAAGAGGAAAACCAAGTGCTCGCCACTCGATTTGATGACGCAAAAAAGGAGAGGTCGCGTGTGATAAGGAAGCACGAGTCTATGATTAAGAGGCAATGGCGAAAGCTGAGGGAAATTGGGTCGCGTCTGTCGAGGCCCAGTTGGAGAAGGTCCGGGAGTATCTGGATAAGGCGCGCGAAGTGAAGCTGCTCGACAAAGTTGTTGCCTGTTACGAGAAGGCTGGTGACATTTTCGACATGGTGGTTAGCTTTGGAGGCGTCGTCCCCGATATTCTTCGAGAGACTCTTGCCAATCAACTAGAAGAAAAGAAGAAAGCTCGAGCTTTGATCCCGTTTTGCGAGCTCGTAGCAGAAGACCTCGTGTGTCCAATAAAACCGCTAGAAGTCATGGTTCGGAGGGCCGATGATCAAGCCTCGTCGATTCAGCCTGCTGGGGCGAATGACGATGCTGTCATTGATGACGCGGCCAAAGAAGAAGATGCGGCCAAAGAAGAGGATGCGGAGCATGGTGCAGCTTAGGGGTTTTTATTATCTTTCGTCTTTATTTTTTCATGTTTTTCTTTTGTGTTGCTTTGTTAATCTTGCCGCGTTCGCGGCTTGTAAAGACTTTGTTGATCAATTTAATGCGAACTTTTTCCTTCGTGAGTTTACCTTGTTTTTTTTTTTACGTTGTTCTGATAGCTTCGCCACATTTGCGATCTGTAGAGACTTGGTTGATCAGTCTTGTGCCTATTTTTGCCTTTGTGTTGTTACCTTGATTTGTTTTGTTCAATTTTGGTGTTTTAGTCGGTGCGAGGCTGTGGTAGCCTCAGCTTATCCTTATGTTCCGGTTCGTCGATGATCTGGCGAGCCTGGGCTCGGCTTAATAGGCGATCATGACTCGCTAGAACTTGCGAGGCTCGACCTCAGCTTTTTGCGCGCAAGTGTTATTGCGTATATTTTTCCTTATTCCCTTAGTGATCGTTTAGCTAGAATGTCACTGCGAGCTGTTGGCTCGGCTTAATTTTTACGAGGGTTACCTCGGCGAGTCTGGGCTCGGCTTTTATAATTATTTTACGACGGTTACCTTGGCGAGTCTGGGCTCGGCTTTCATATTTATTTTACGAGGGTTACCTCGGCGAGTCTGGGCTCGGCTTTCTGCTTGTGTAGTCTGAAATGAACTGAGATGTTGTATATAGATTGATNCCCCCCCCCCCCCCAAAAAAAACATGATTTTTTTTTGTTATAGCTAGACCCTTATTTCGGGCTGCCTACGTACCCATTATAGAGGGATCAAGCCATCCGTAGTTCGAGGCGCGGGCATACCTGAGTTAGTAGTGGTAGAGTTTGAGATGATGCGCGTTCCAGGAGCGCGGCTGCATAACTCCGTGTAGGTCGGCTAGCTGGTAGACGCCTGGTTTGATTACTTTTGTCACTTGGTAAGGGCCTTCCCATCGTACGCCGAGTTTTCCGGCTCTGTATTCTTTTGTGTTGTCGAATACGTGTCTGAGGACCAGGTCTCCTTCGTTGAAACGCTGCACATTGACATGCTTGTTATAATACCTTGCCGCGGCTTGTTGATAGTTCTGCATGCGCAGTAGGGCCTTGTCTCTATTTTTCTTCTGCTTCGTCCAGACGATCGTGCATCATTTCGTTGTTTGTTTCGTCGTTCTCCGGTAGCTTTAATCTTCTGAGGCTGTAGACGTTAACTTCGGAAGGGACCATAGCTTCGACGCCATGGGACAGGGAGAATGGGGTTTGGTTCGTTGCCCTTCTTGGTGTTGTTCGATGAGACCAAAGGACTCCTTCTAGTTCGTTGGCCCACATGCCCTTTTTCTTTTCTAGTCGCTTTTTCAGACCGTCGACGATGGTCTTGTTGGTTGCTTCGGCCTGCCCGTTTCCCTTGGGGTATCGGGGCGTCGAATGGCTGAGGCGGATTCTCCACAGTGAGCAGAAGTCTTCAAATTGGTGCGAACAAAATTGCGACCCGTTATCAGTGACGATCTCGTAAGGGAGGCCGTGCCTGCAGATTATGTACTTCCAGACAAAGTTTTGGACTTGGGTGTCGTGTATTTCGGCGTATGACTTGGCTTCGACCCACTTTGTGAAGTAATCCGTCATGATGAGGAGGTATTTTCGACCGCGTGATAAGGGCATTGGCCCGACGATGTCCATCGCCCATCGCATGAAGAGATATAGCGATGCGGAGCTACGGAGGAGTTCGGTCGGTTGATGATATTCGGTGCGTGCCGTTGACATTGTTCGCATTTCAACGCGTATTTGTGGCACTCTGCGATCATAGTGGGCTAGAAATGCCCGTGCTTCTTGATCTTGAGTGCCAAAGCGCGTCCGTTAGAGTGGTTACCTCCTGCTCTGTCGTGTGTCTCGCAGATGATTTGTTCGATTTCGTTGGGGCTGGGACAGGTGTGCGGCTTTGGATTTTGGTCGGCGTGCATCCCATTTGTCCTCTGGTGCGGTCCTGTCTGCTATATATAGTTTGATCTCGTCGCACCAGTCGGTCGTTGGTGCTTCATAATCTGCTCTGAATTCGACGTTGTCTTCTGCGATGTTCTGATCAACGATAAAGTTGACGAAGTCCAAGTTGATGCTTGGTTTCGCTATCTCTTCTACGGGTATGGTGCAACGCAGGTGGGAGTCGCTCGACAAAGTTATTGTTGCAAGTGCGTTGGCGATTTTGTTCTCGCTCCTTGGAATTTTCACGATTTCGAAATATTGCAGCTCTCTTGCTAGATGTTAGACGACGCGCAAGTATGTGTCCATCCTGTCGCTCTTCGCCTCGTAGTCTCCCGAGAACTGGCTGGCAAAGACTTGCGAATCGCAGAATGCTCGTATCTGTGTCGCTCCAATACCTTTAGCTAGCTTTAATCCTCCTATGATCGCCTCGTACTCCGCCTCGTTATTGGACGCGTTGAAGCCCAGGCGAAAAGACTGCTCAAGTACTTCGCCTTCTGGGGATTCCAGCCGTATCCCCACTCCTGATCCCCCGGAACAAGAGGACCCGTCGATGTGCAACGTCCAAATCTGAGGGGCTTATGCGCCTTCGATCAGCTCTGGAGGTAGCTCGGTGATGAAATCGGCTAATACTTGAGATTTTGCGCTCGTCCGCCCTCTAAAGTCGATGTCATATTCACTCTATTCATCGGCCCATTTTTCCATTCGTCCTGACTGACTCGGGCTGTGCAGGATGGCGCGCAAAGGCTGGGCGGTCAAGACCGCGATCGTGTGCGATTGGAAATATGGCCAAAGTTTGCGCGCTGCAATGACGATGGCGTATGTGAGTTTTTCCAAGGTTGGATAACGAATTTCCGCGCCGTCAAGGGTTTTGCTGACGTAGAATATTGGTCGCTGTTCACCGCGGTCTTCTCTTACGAGGACGCCGCTGACTGCTGTTGTCGACACAAAGATGTAAAGGTAGAGCGTCTCTCTGTCTTCGGGTTTCGCTAATATGGGCGACATGGAAAGATATTCTTTCAGCTCTTTGAATGCTTGTTCGCACTTGTCATCCCATTCAAACCTTTTGTTGCCGCGCAACAGTTGATAGAATTGGAGACATCTGTCTGTCGATCTTGATATGAACCTGTTTAATGCCGCGACGCGGCCGGTGAGACGCTGTACTTCTCTCATGTTTTTTGGCGAAGGCAGGTCGATCAGCGCCCTTATTTTCTTCGGGTTTGCCTCTATTCCTCTCTGCGTGACTATGTATCCCAGGAATTCGCCGGAGGTGACGCCGAAGGTGCACTTGGTCGGGTTGAGATTCATCTTGTATTTGTTTAGTATAGCAAAACAGGAGCGTAGGTGCGCTATGTGATCCGTTCTTGACAAAGATTTGACGAGCATATCGTCGATGTAGACCTCCATCATCGTTCCTACTAAATCGGCGAACATGCGATTCACTAACCTTTGGTATGTCGCGCCGGTGTTTTTTAACCCGAAAGGCATGACGCGGTAGCAATATGTCCCTCTATCGGTTATGAATGCCGTCTTATCTCGATCATCAAGATGCATTGCTATCTGGTTGTACCTGGAAAACGCGTCCATAAAGGAGAGTAGCTTGTTTCCTGGCGTTGCTTCGACAAGGCGGTCTATATGCGGCAAGGGATAGCTGTCTTTTGGACATGCTTTGTTAAGGTCGGTGAAATCGACGCACACGCGCCATTTTCCATTCTTTTTCTTCACTACTACCGGATTGGCCAACCATTCCGGGTACTTGACCTTCATGATCGACCCGGTACACAGCATCTTTGTAACTTCATCGTTCACTGCTTGCGCCTTCTCGTGGCCCAACTTTCGACGTTTTTGCCTGATTGGTTTGAATGTTGGGACGACGTTGAGCTCGTGATAGGTGATGCTAGGGTCTATCCTGGTCATAGATTTGAGCGTCCAAGCTAATGAGTCGGAGTTTTCTTTGAGGAAAGCGACCAATTATTCCTTGATGGCCTCGTCGAGCTCGTGTCCGACACCCACACATCGTTCCGGGTTATCTGCGTCGATATTGACTTGGTCGATGGACTCGTAGCGTTGTTCATCAATGTGTCCGCGCTCTTTCGAGATGTCCGGTCTCTCGGCACGTCCCAGCTGTAGTTGCTATAATTCGTTGCTTTTACGAGCTTTGTGCACCGCGATAAAGCATGTCCTCGCCTGTAACACCCCGTTTCCGGTCAACCCCTTTGACCAAAAACGAGGTTA
>OVBE01017249.1:0-10527 GCA_900406425.1 Iberis pinnata | reverse complement strand
TTATACATTTTCATTGGTTGATTTGGTTAAAGTTAATTTATTTTTATGTAAAATAATAAAAATACATGTGGAGATTCTGAAACATCAATTAACGTTAGACAAAATATTTTTAGCAATATAAGAAAATCATAAATTTCAACATAGTTCTAGTTCAATATTTTTTGTAATATAATAAAATTTACTAGATTACCAAGGCATGTAGATTGCTCTTTAACTATAATTAATTTTTTCCCCAAGTATCTATACATTTTTAATGTGTTTTCCAAAAATGGAAAAGAGATTTATATATAATATATTTAATGTATTCAAATAACTTTCTATTATATATCTAAAGTATTATTGTTACTACTACACCTTTTCTTTCCTATTTAAAGGTGTGTTATTTTGCATACCTTTTCTCCATAACTAAAATATTTATTTTGTAACAAGTATTGATTTAGGCCATGAATGTTTGTTGGTTTTTGTTTTTTATTTTAATTTTATTATAGATTTTAGATTTTACAAAATCTTTAATGGTAGTTTTTAGTTGTTATCATTTTTTTCATTTTATTTTCTTTATTTTTATTTACTTTTTATTAGTAAAATTATAAAAATAAATATTCAATTTACTAATAAAATTATGGGTAATATCAACATATGTACATTATATATATCCTATAATTAGTTTTTTGGTACCTACACCTATAGGTTTTTACTACTCAACACTCTGTCTCTCTCACTTAATATGTCTAATCTCATTTTTTAATGAAAAATAATACAATTGTAAAGAGAAAAATACATCACATTTGAGTTTGTGTTATAAAATTTTAATTTTTTTTAAAATAACAAATAATACAAAAATATGTTAAGAGAAAAAGATGTCTAAATTTCTGATTTTGGGTTTATATTTGTGGTTTTTGGGTGTATATTTTGGGTTTAGGGTTTATATTTTGGGTTTATATTTGGGGTATTAGGTTTATATTTAGATTTAGGGTTTATATTTTGGGTTTTATATTTTGGAGTTTTGGGTTTATATTTTGGGTGTATATTTTGGGTTTAGGATTCATATTTTGAGATTTTTGGTTTATATTTTTGATTTTTGGTTTATATTTGGGGTTTTTAGTTTATATTTGGGGTTTTGGGTTTATATTTTGGGTTTAGGGTTTAAGGTTTAAGGTTAAAATTATTTTCAGTTTTCCGACTATTACTATCAGTAATTTAACTATTCCTGGGTTTATATTTTATTAACCAAAATCACTATTCACTATTTAAAAAAATATATATTTCCGTTTTAAATAATTTTAGTCATGTTAGATTCATAAAAACAATTATGTTCTTTTTATGTAACTTTTATGATTAAATTATTATTTTAATGCTTTTATTTGCTAAAAAGAAAAATGATGGAAATTAGCAAAACCAAAAAAAGAAGAGAAAGAGAGAGATGACTCACGTGCGTAAGGATGCGTAAGGATGAGTGTACTACATATCAAAAAGAAAAGTGAGATAAGGATGGTATATTATTATCAAAAATCTAATTATATGCAAATATGTTTATTCACTTAATTTTGCTAAAGATATGTATATTCAATTAATTCACCCTAAAATTATTATATCTCATAAAAAGATAAAATCTGTCAAAAATATCAATAAAATTTTTGTATGGTTGATAGAGAAAACATTCAACATCAGTTATATTTTTGCATCGAATGACGAAAGCAAAAATAATCAAACCAATGAAGCATTTATTAGTCTTAGTTTGGTGTTTTTTAAGAATATGTACAATATCTTATTTTCAAAATAAATCATTTAATATTTTTTTGTAAAAAGTTTTAATGTAATAGTAGTATTGTCCATTAAAAAAAACCCATATTACAAAGAAACCCAATTAACAATTTCAAAACCATAAAACTCATTTATAAAAAAACCTTGGATCCAGACGTCCTAAAGCCCAACATGAGACTAAGTCCAAAGTAAAAACCCTAGTAATTCTAAAATTTTTTTGGAAAACTTAACAAAAATTGTCGCCGCCGATAACTGCGGATTTTGCCGGAAATGAAACCGATGAGCCGGCAGTGGCTCCAAATAGGGAAGTTGAGTGACCATCATCATTTTCCACCGAAAATATAAGTAAGAGAGGAGGAGGATGCCGGTTGAAGAGACACCACGACTTTCCGTGGAGAAAGAAGGTAGGTTTCCGGCAAATTAGGGAAACCACTACACGAGTTTAGATATTGAGAGAAAGCTTACCACGGTGGTCGAAACCCCCGCACCACAACTGAGAGAAGCTGTGTTCCTTCTCCTCTTCTGTATATCAGAAATCGTTTTGAGATCTTCCTCTCTAGGTCTCCTCGACTTCTGATCTAAAACGTTGTCGAGTAGATCTGGTCAGACCACTTCCTGTCTGGAACTTCGATCTTCCATTTATTATGATGAAGTTTGATTGAGAAGGGGAGGCAGAGCAGGAGATGTTTATCGGGATGCTTGCATGAGGAGGTCGCTGATATCGGAAAAACTGGCGATCTCGAGGACTACGATGTAGATGGGTGTTTCTCGGTCACTGGAGGTTGAGCTTGCTGTCTCCTTCCACTTTCCACATGTCTCTTTCTTTAAATTAGATATGGGAAAAGAGAAAGAGTTAATAGAGAAAGAGGAAGAGAGAGAAGTGTTTTTGTAGACCATTAATTGTGTTTTGTTATGATTAGTGATGAATGTAATAAAAAGGATGTGGTGACACCAATGAATTGCATATTTAGCAACTAAGCAATAAGATATTAAAATATTACTTTGTTAGTTTGTTAACGATTATAAAAATTGACCATAATCCGTTTGTAACACAAAATTCCCCTTATCATCGATTCATAGATTCTACTTCTCCATCAGTTGGTATCAGACACGAAACATTTTGGGAATATGATGACTCTGAATTTTCATGAATTTTATATATCAATTAGCATCAATTCTGAGGTCTTAAAGCGTGCATACATCATCTTTATGGTTTATTTTAGTAAGTTTATGATTTTTAGAACTTTTGCATTAGAATTTGCATATGCACGCATTTTGAAGATTTTTCAGGACTTTCGGGAGTTTTCGAGAATGATTTGTGAGATTCCAGAAAAGCAGCACTTAACGCGGAATGGACTGGATCTACCTTAGAACCAAAGCAGAATCGATCTCAACACTTGCAAAATCGATCTCAACACTTGCAGGATCGATCCCACTACCTCTATTGGATCGATATGGGATCGATCTCCCAGCTTCCCCAAGATCAATCTGGGATCAATCTCATCTCACCATCTGGATCGATCTGAGATCGATCCCAACACTTTCCAGGATCGATCCCAATACACCTCAGATCGATCCCATATCAGAGCAGGATCAATCCCTCTCTCTCTCTCATTTAACGAAATTTGTGAAGTTGCAGATGAAGCTAGGGAAGTGCATGGATTTGAAGCAAGACTAAAAAGAAAACAAGGAAAGATCGATCTCACCTATGTCTCGATCGATCTCAGTACTTAATACCTGAGATCGATCCCGACCTCAGACGCACCTTGGACGTATCTCAGTTGGATCGATCTCATGCAAGCGTTTTCAGCTCGGATCGAACACGCACTTACCAACTCGAAGTCAAACACATTCCGACCTGAGCAACTCAAATCCGGATTTCACCTGAACCAAGGCCCAAGATCCAAGACAATGATTAGCATTTCGTCTTTAGTGCGAATTAGAGCTTTTCTCTGAATACTATAAAACACCTAATTCGCCCCCATTTGCACAAGCTTAGTTTTTCTTTCCTTTTTAGGTTTTAGTCTTAGGTTTTGCTTTCTTTTGTTGTTCTTCATGTTCTTGGTGTAAAAACCAGATTTCTTTCAAGTTCTTAGTTAATCTTCTAGTTTTCTTTAGCTTTCATGCTTAGCTTTACATTGTTGCATATCTAGTTCATGTTGATTTATGTTTTAAGCTTTAATCTCCTGTTTTAGTTTACTGTTTTATTGATGTTTTTCATTTCTGGGTTTATGTTCTTGTTGTTCTTCATCTGTTTTTCCCCCATGTTTAGCTTTAAGGTTATGTTTTTTGTTTCATCTACTTCTACTCCCATGAGTAGTGAGTAGTCATCTAAGTTCCTGAGGATGGGGGTAGACTAGGGTTGATGTTCTGGATTTTCCTTAGTACCTAAGTTGTTTGTTCTTAGATCCCTTATGTTTCACCTATGCGTAATGTTGATTGTACTTCTACCCAGAAGGGACTGAAGACCCGCCGTTATGCCCTTCAACACCGTAAGGTGAGTCATTGAAGGTGACCGGACCAAGGTGACTTCAAAGATTCGCTTTCTCCTTCTAAGGCATTTGATGTTTCGGAAGCTTATTGACTAGAGTAGTAGTTGTTAATGTTTGCTAGGTAGTCACCATCTATGACGGCAGTTGAGTATGTGATTGCTTTGCTTGAGATTGGTTGCCAAGGAATTGGAATTGATTGCATATGTTGCTATTTCTAGGGTTTAGCTCATTGTATGAGGTATGTTAGGTATTTAGGTAGCCCAGGGTAGATCCTTAGTTAATTACCCTTTGTCCTCAGGAACTGCTTTACATTGCTTGCACCTTTCACCTTTCTTGCATTTACTCTGATTTTACATTCAAGTCTTTTATGCTTCTTTGTGTCTTTATGCTTTTTATGTTCATTGCACTTAGGACCTTTTAGAAACAACCCATTTTAACACTTAGCTCGACTTTAAAGCATCTATTGCATTCCAGATTGTTAGTACACTCCCATTATGGATTGACAAACACATCTATACTACAACGATGGGTGATTGATACCCATTAGGACTAAAAATCCTATTATCAATTTGGCGTCGTTGCCATTTGGGATTTGGATCTTTTCAGATCAAGCTTCTTTTTACATTTTTACTTATTCGTCTACTTTTGTTTGCTTTGTTTTCCGGTACCTGCCTAGCAGTGTATGAACTTGAGAATCAGAGGACCAACCGACTTGCTTCCACTCGTTGACGACATCAGAGCTCTTGAACGAGAACACTCTCTGGAAAGATGTGAACACGAACGTGCGGAACACTTGAGAAGGTTAAACCTCAACATGGCAGACAAAGTTGACAGAGAAAACCAGAACACCATAGGTGATGGTGACAACCCCAACACTCACACCATCAAACATGGAATCAATCCACCTGCAGTCCAGAACAACAACTTCGAGATCAAGCATAGTCTCATTGCCATGGTTCAAGGAAACAAGTTCTATGGGCTACCTATGGAAGACCCACTTGATCACCTCGATGAGTTAGACAGGTTATGCAGCCTAACAAAGATAAATGGTGTGAATGAATATTCTTTCAAACTGCGCCTCTTCCCTTTCTCTTTAGGAGAGAAGGCACATCAGTGGGAGAAGTTACTGCCCAAGAACTCCATCACAACATGGGATGCCTGTAAGAAGGCATTTCTTGCGAAGTTCTTCTCAACTACCAGAACAGCACGCTTAAGGAATGACATCTCAAGGTTTGCACAGAACAATGCTGAAACCTTCTCTGAAGCATGGGAGCGTTTCAAAAACTACACTATGCAATGCCACCATCATGGCTTCAGCAAGGCTTCCTTACTCAGCACACTATACAGAGGTACCTTACCTAAGATCCGAATGTTGTTGGATATTGCAAGTAATGGGAACTTCCTCAACAAGAGCGTCGACGATGGATGGGAGTTGGTTAAGAACCTTGCCCAATATGATGGGATTTACTATGAAGACTACGATAGAACACCTCGAGGTAGTTCTACTTCTGATGATGGCACTAAGAAGGAGATCAAGGCACTGAATGAGAAGTTGGACAAGTTACTGCTGGGTCAACAACATCATGTTCACTTCATCTCTGATGAAGAACAACTCCAGATTCAAGCTGTCGAAGCTCTATAACAAGAAGAAATGTGCTATGTGCAGAACCAAGGGGGTTACAACAAAGGGTACTTCAACTACTCTAACAATCCTGGTCTTTCTTACCGAAGCAACAACGTTGCTAATCCTCAAGACCAAGTGTACCCACCTCAACAGCAGAAGATTTCTCAACCCTTCACCAACTTCAACCAGAACAGAGGTTACTACTCCAAGCAGCAACAACATAATGGTTTTAACAACCACAACAACAACAACTTCCTGGTGTACCTCCTGGTTTCTCATCTACTCAGCCTCCTACTCAACCCTTCAACATAGAAGCTACGTTACAACAACTTCTTCAAGGTCAGGCTGCTTATGCAATGGAAACATCAAAGAAATTCGGTGAACTCCAACACAATATGGATACATCCTTCGGTGCAATCTACTCAAAGATTGATAATCTCACCTCCAGAGTCACCACTCTTGAAGGAAAAACCGCATCCACTTCGACCCCTGCGAATGGTCATCTACCAGGAAAGTCTGTGCAGAACCCAAAAGATTACATCAACATCAATGCCGTCTATCTTGACAAGACTTCTTCTAACAACACTCCAACTTCCACTGAGGACAGTGTGGATCTAGTTGGGGGGGGGGGGTTTCTTGTTTAAATGAAGCTGAAGAAGATGAACCTGAAATAACCAACTCACAGAAGCCATTGCAACCTCCACCAGAAGTGATCACTGGACCATCTCTTGCTGAACAACAGAAGGACGCACCCTTCATTCCACCACCATATGTTCCTAGGCTACCTTTCCCTTCCAGATTCAAGAAGGAAATTATGGCAAAGTACCCTGAGATTTTTGCAAAATCCATGAAGGAAGAAGTAACTTGAGAAGAGGTGGAACCACCTGAAAAATGCACTTCCTTGATAACAACAAAACAAGAAGATCCTGGTTCGTTCACACTACCCTGCTCACTTGGATCTATGACTTTTGATGAGTGCCTTTGTGATCTGGGAGCTTCAGTCAACCTTATGCCTATGTCCACTGCCGAAAAGCTAGGACTGGATGAGTTTAAGACCTCACACATAAATCTGTTGATGGCAGACAGATCAGTTAGGCATCCTGTTGGCATATTGGAGGGTTTACCTATCAAGATTAGGGATGTAACAATACTCATAGACTTTGTGGTATTGAAGATGGATAATGAGCCTAAGGATCCATTAATCTCCGTAAGACCGTTCTTAGAAGCAATTGGAGTTGTAATCAACATCAAGAAAGGCCATATTAAGCTGAACATAAAGAGAAGGCCAAAGACGATCTTCAATATCAAGACTCAACCCAAGGACCTCACTGCCCAAAGTCAGCTGGTATTTGAGAAGGAACTGAATGAAGACAACTCGAAGAATGGGTATTCAAGTGTTGAAGCAGTTGAAGATAAGTTAAGAGAGGAACCAACAAAGTCCGGATTGCATAATGAAGTCTTTAAGCCTGTCAAGGAACCTAAGAAAGGAGCTTCTGCTAAAGTGAAGGAAATTAGGACATTGGAATTGTCCAAGGGTGAAGGCAACCTTAAGGATCCAGGAAAAGGAATTCTTGAGTTCATACCTCAACCCGAACGTGTGCCACCTCTTAAGCCACCTTCAAACATTCCAACCTCTGAAAAATACTTTGAGCCTCAAAACCGAACCTTGGAAATCAAGAATGGAGACCAAGTGTTTTTACTCAACAAAAGTTTCAAGTATTATCTGGGAAATGTGGATCCGCTGTGTTCTAAGGGCTTTATGATCAAAGAAGTGCTTTCTGAGGAAGACATCATACTTGCTGTAGAAGTTGATAAAAAACCAAAGTTGAACTCCAAGGTTGATAAGAACTACGATAAGAGAGCTATCTCAGAAAAGACCTCGGTTCTCTTCGGAGAACCGTCTCAGGGTCACTAATCCTAAAAACATGAAGTCAAGCTTAGTGACTTAAAACAAGCTCCCTTGGGAGAAAGTCTCATGTCTATCTTTGTATATATTTCAATTTCAATGTTTTTAAATTTTTAGTACTTGATTTAATGCGTTTTAGTTTCATCTTGTTTTGGTGTCTTGGGTACTTATGGATTGAGTCTCGGGAATTCTTGCAATAAGAAAAGAAATGGGACATGGGTGACATGCATTTTCAACATGATCAAGTGAGAGGATGACCGGATCAATGCGTTTGCAACAACCTAGATCGATCCACCCTAAGCCAGGATTGATCCACACTAACATCAGGATCGATCCCATGAACAGTGTGTGATCGATCCAACGCACAACGCAAGATCGATCCCAACATGTAATGTGATCGATCCCGTCGATCCAACACATGCTACATGATCGATCCACTCTAGTGTCAGGGTCGATCTAGTACTCAATAATGATCGATCCATATTCCAAAACATCATTGAACCGGTTATCGAAAATGCGATAAACCCGAGTAAACAAGCACATTCGAACCAAAAGGAATATCGGTTTAATTCGAACAAGTTTATCTCACTCAAGGACAAAGATACACCTCCATCATCTCTCTTACACAACCACTACCAAGGGAGATGTCTTTGCAGGCTTTCCAAGATTCCCTTACACAGCTCGCACCCCAATGTTCCCTCTTTAATCCCCCTCCACATACACCAACTTTCCTCCTCCACCACAACCTTCCACTCACCACACTTCTATTTAAGGGAGTATCTTCATCTCTCTTTATCTCACAACTCTCAATACTGAAATTCTCTGATTAAATTCATTCTCTGAAGTTTTGAGCTCAAGAAATCATCCCATCTTTACGCATCTTAGATTTGGTTTCCAATCTATCATTTCTGAATTTTACGAAATTTTTTTTGGTTTTTCATTAATCTCTGAAAGTTTTATGAAACCCAATTGAAAGTTATTGATGAAAATGAGAATGAAATTTAAGAATTATGCATGATGAGTATGTGAAGCTTGCATTTGTTAAGTGGTAGGGACTCTAACATGTTGAAAAAGTTTCTAAATGTTTATTGATCTTTCAGGAACAACTATGTCGAACATACCTTCAGACGTCAAGATTTACCATGTCCTAATGGCAGCCAAGTTCGTAGGATCAACATTCCACAATGAAGAAATGGTGCGAAGGCTCAGAATCTTGGAGCCAGTTAAAAACATTCTGCAAAATATGGGAATACCAAGCATGCTTGACATGGATTCCGAAGCTTACCAACAACTGACGTGCATGTTCTTAGCCTCCCTACAAGTAAGATATATCAGCGAGAGAGGGTACGATAGAAGCAATGGTGGGTTCATCACCTTCAAGGATGTCTACACAAAAACTCACACAATCACCTTCAGAGAGTTGGAGTACATCTACGGTTTTCACGCTATGAAAACTCAACCGGCCACATTGGACGTTAATCCAAATGAGATTGCACTCATTTGGCAGATAATTGGATCCAGGCCTTATAGAGAACGGAGGACCAAAAACGATCTTATCCGCCATCCAACAATCCGTTATGTACACCAAATCCTCGCAAACTCTTTCTTTGCTAGGCAAGACACAACCTACATTTTGGGAGAAGAGATGAAGTTCTTAAGTCTAGGCATTGCCTTGCACGTTAGCAAATTCCTCCAAGATGAATCCTTGTTCGCAGCACTCTATGAAAAGAGACCTTGTCCTCTTAAGCTATTTCTCGGACAACTGTCAAAATACCAGGATCCCACTTGGATGTCTCACCAAAGGGGAGTACCTCAAATACGAGTGGGAGGATGAATACTCCCATCCTTCAGCATACCCAAGTCTACCTGAAAAGAATTGATCAGATCTCAAGGTCGTTGAACTACGATCATTTAATGGACATTTAGTTCCTAGTAGGGAGACTAAATGAAAAATTATGCTACCAATTCAAGAGAACATACGATACCAAAGGGGTCATCTTGCTCCCAAATAGCAGAAGGACATCTTTCGAGCGGAGGGATAATTTTATGTTCAGCCACGACTACTCCAACGCTCAAGCCATCACCGACCTAGTCACAACCCTGGAATCTTGTTTGGACAACTTTTCAAACCTCTCCTTGGAGGGAGACTCATCCAACTCCCAATTTGGGAGTAATTGATGTCATCTCTATATAACCATTGTATGATTCGCTGCACCTCCATCTATTCACGTTTTAAGTTCGTGCATGTCTTTTTGTTTTAATGCTTTTAATGTTCTCTATCACGTTCTTCCTCGAAGTCCAATCCAAAAATTTGATTACATAGAGACTGTGTAATACGAGTTTGGGGGAGGATTCGGAAGGACCCCTTGCTATTTAATGAAATGTTCTTATTTGTTCCTTTGTCTCCAACTTGCAATGCATTCATATAGCATCTATTAGCATTCTAAAACCCATAAAAATCTAAAAAAAATTCGAAAATTGTTCTTCAAAAACAGAGTGTCATTTGCATTTCATGTAGCTGCATATAGGATGTTGCACATCCTTAGACAACTAGGAAGGTGATAAACTTGTAAGTATGATGTTTTCTCAGAAAGTGTTAGTGTCATGGTTGTTAGTTGTCTAATGCATCCTGAAATTATCTGAAGTAAAACCGCACTCTACTTGGAATGTGAATTTTCATGATCACCTGTCTCCTGAAGCATGTTGTGATTTGAAGTTTGTTCCTATCTATTAGAACTTGAATT
>OVBE01017248.1:0-10527 GCA_900406425.1 Iberis pinnata | reverse complement strand
AAGTTTAGCAGGCATAAATGCCCACTAAAATGCATTAAATCTGAGTAATATCAATTTCTCAACCTCCTATGGCTCGGTCCTCCGCTGCTGTTTAAGGAGGTTAAAAATGGAGAACGGGTAGGTTCAAAGCTTTTCCCGACTATAAAGCTTTTGAATAAGCTGGAAAACCTTATTTGAATGGATTTAGATGTTGGACATTGGTCTTCAAGTCCATTATGACTTGAATTGACTAGGAGAATGGTTACATTGTTTGATTTATAGTGCATTGAATGTAGATTTCAAAATCAACACGGGTATGACATGACAACTAGTGAAACTTTTAATACTGATAATTGTGGTATAACTAGTAAAACAAGTATAATTTTATAAGTTTCTGCTTTCGAATTAATTTTGTAGGAATGATTTATCTATGCATAATGGATGGTATTCAATGGTTTTGGCATGATAGTATGAGGAACAATGTCGTCATACACTTCAGATGCGCAGGTGACATGTATTGTTTAGCATGAGAGAATGATACAAAGGAGATAAGTCTTACAATGGTAGAAACACATATATAAAAAAAGCTTGCTAATGTGAAATTGAAGTTGAGTTACATTCCAGTATTGGTTGGGTGTGAGGAAAAATGTTTAAAGCATAACTAAAAGAGGGGAATAATGAAAGTGAAAATGTCTCCATCAGCTGGGGAACGTCGGCCAATGAAGCAAAATAAAAGGCGTCCAAGACAAAACCTACAATGGTTGCTATTTGGAAATCGAAATGTTTGATTTTTACTCTGTTTTATTTGTACAACTATGAAGACCTGTGTTTTTGTTTGTGTAATACTAATATTACTTTATGAAATTGAAATTTGAATTGAGTTTGAAAATTTACATTGTTACATCATACTTTGAAACAAAGCTAGGAAACTCAAGAACTCATAACTGGAAACAAAGCTAGCAGACTTAAAAACTCATAACAAAAATGTTATATTCAGAAAAATGTTGTACTATGTAGACGAAAAAGTGCTCTAGGGTTTGTTTCAAACAAAACAACATATAGTCCAAAATTAAACAATACGTAGTCTAATAATACAAACAAAAACAAAGAAGTGTTTATTTTTGCATAAGTGTCTAAGACACTCAGCCAAGTAACTACTCTTGAGTAGCTTAGGCGTAGTGATGCGGTTTCCCTCATTAGAAACCTTAATGGAGAACCTTCTACCTACCAAAATCCCCACCAAGGAAAAGAGTACAAAACCACATTACTAGCTACTTATTCATAGCTACTTGGTTCTTCAGTTGGGCTGAATTTGAAGATGTTGAACACATTCAATGAAGCTTCGAGATCTGCATAGATCATGGCATGAGTCTTCTTGACTAGATCCCTTGCCTTGGTGATTCTTCCTTCATGTTCTAGGTTTAAGCTCAGATTCAAGCTCAAGTTCCGGCTCATCTTCTTCTGAGTTGGCCACGATCATATCAACTTCCATCAACCATGGGTTTTCAGACTTGAGGAAGAGGTTCGTTGCTTAAGGTGGGAGATGGAAGAAATGGATGCGGATATTGCTGAGTTCAAGAAGCTTATTCCCCGTGTATGAGATGATTTAACTTGTTGTTTCTCTATGGCTTTCGGATAATACAAGTCATTGTTTGCTACGACTTGTATAATCAACTTTACGTATTAAGACTTATGTTTGTTTCATGTCATGTTGTGTTAAGACTTTAGTTTTGGATCTATAAATTTTATGTATTAAGACTTATGTTTGTTTCATAAAGTCTACTAGTTTTCCTTGTTGTACTAGTTTTCCTAGATTTCCCCGATTTCCTGGTTTTCCCAGTTTTCTTAGTTTCCCAAAAGCAAAAGAAGTTTTAGTACAAACGAAAAATTAACATAATTTTAAGTAGAAACCAAAATTAATATAAGTTTTACTTAGAACCAAAAGCAACATAAGTTTAACTTAAAACCAAAAGCAACATAAGTTTTTTAGTACACACCAAAAGCAACAAAGTAGTACAACAATCTCATATTATGACCTCTCTGACCTCTTCCTCCACATCTGCATTCCTAGCATCTAAATTCTCCTAAATATAAGCTTCCGAGGCAACCAGTCTTATGTCAAAATCTCCAACATTTTCCTCATTCCTCTTCATTCTCTCTTCCATATCTTCTTTGAAGCTTTTGAAGACTTCTACTAGTTCATTTAATTTTATTGTCATCTCTGCTTCTTCATCGGTGGCTTCTGTCTCGTTTCCACCATTCTCAGGGGGAAGGGCTTCTCGGGAAACCACATCCTCCTATAACATATCTTAAAACCTTACAACATCTCTGCTATCAAGCCTCTTCATCCAGCTCTCGACACTCGACAATCATATCATGCTTATCACTGATGTCCTCTGGTTCTGTAATCCGATCTAGTAGAGTTTGTTTCTTTTCAAAAATAGACAAGATGTTCTCAATTTTCTACAGCATCAACGCCTTATTAACATTACCATAACATGGAGTGTATACTATTCAAATACATACCAAGTTATTTATTTATTTTTGATAGAGGAAATCTTTTCATTTTCACTTATCTTAAACTTTGATCGGCACATCCTTGGATATGTTGGGTCTACGTCTTTAACGACTCTCGAAATATGTCCCCCAATTTCTTAATGGCCTCAAATGCTATGAGATACACATGTAAGAAAATCTTGGGAAGTGTCAATATCACATTTTCCATCAACATTACAAGAGATGATGTAACTCATATATTACTTAAAAGACTTACCTATATTGGAATACATAAACCTCGAATTAGCCATATCACATCTTCTTTCATCTCTCCTCCAAAATGAGTCATAGTGTGTGAAATTTATTTCAACCCCAAGGGAATTTGTTACATAAGTTGAGATCATTGAGTGCTCTCAGCAAGAATGGCTCCACATAAGGGGCATCCTTACCGATCTTTATCTTCCCAACACTAATACTTGATAGGAAATACAAAACCAACAGCCTCAACCTATTACGAGAAGGTTGCATTCCCTTATGAATTTTTGCTTTCACGTCTTGATATCATATTATTCTAGTGCCATAATATTTTCTTAAAAAAATTGTGTCTCCGGCTTTCTTGTAGTTTAGTGGATAGTTTTGACAGTTCAATCCATATATCAAAGCATGTTCTCTTATACCACATCGGATGGGAGAACCATTCACGACAAATCATGCATTTTTTCCTTTTCTATGCATGCGGTTCGGCGAAGGAGCATCTACATGCCCATAACTTTTTGGTTTCCATCCTGTGGCATGTGGAGTATGTGTTTGAAATGCGGATAATTTTCATACCAACTCTTCGTAGCATACTCATCGGAGGGTTTAGGTCTTCTAGCATTTTCATTACATCATCAATAAAATACCTCGTTGATATCTTGATTTTCACCCTATACTCACTGGTGGGAAGTAAATGGCCAACTCTTCTATTTTCCCATCGTCGGAACCCCGCAAACAAAAAATAGTGAAAATAAGTTGCATTTAGTTATACCAGTAGTACAAGATAACAACATCTCTAATTTAAGCTACTCCTACCCGAAACAATTCAACACATCAATAACACATATCCAATTACTAAATAAGATCAAACGTTAACATTTCTTCCTTTCACAAACAAACTAGTTATCCTTAATTCTACCAAATTGTTTTGTCAAACTATGAGACAGAGTTAGAAATAATAACACGTATATAGCTTAAGGTACTCTTACATCCTTCATCCACATTTCTTCAACTTCATCTTCATTTTATGCTACATTTTCTGCATTTTCTAATGATGTCCACATTTCTTCTACTCCATCCTTGTATTATGCTGAATTGTCTACATCTTCTTGTACTTCATCTTCATTTTTCGCTGAATTCTAAACGTTTTCTTCTACCTCATCTTTAACCGGGTTCGCCTCATCCTCGTTCTCTTCTACTTCATCTCCAATTGACTTANATGCTACATTTTCTGCATTTTCTAATGATGTCCACATTTCTTCTACTCCATCCTTGTACTATGCTGAATTGTCTACATCTTCTTGTACTTCATCTTCATTTTCCGCTGAATTCTAAACGTTTTCTTCTACCTCATCTTTAACCGGGTTCGCCTCATCCTCGTTCTCTTCTACTTCATCTCCAATTGACTTAGTGTTTTCAACTGTCTCATTCGCCTCGTTCTCCTGCTCTTGTACTTCATCTTCAACCTCTGGAACTTCTTTTATAGGAGAAGTTTTATCCTCCATACATTTTATTCTTTTCTTCCTAGTCCATTTTCTTCATCAATTTCACTTCCTACAAGAGAAAAAACCGATTAACCACACTATATAACCGAATTAAGAGAGACGACACTACACCGAATGAAACCTAATCGACTTCAAATTTCATAAGTTTACATTTCATAAGTTTACGAGTTATAACCCTTCCAAAACCTAAATCGAAAGAGTGGTGAACCTTACCTCCCAATGGTTGTGGTTTTCTCCCCTAGTTCTCCTAGTTTTGCGAGAGAGATAGAAAGATTACAAATCAAAAGTAAATAGAGGAAGAGTTCTTTAATCAAAATTTAAAAGAGGAAAAATAATTCGCGTTTGATGTTAGGGTTGGTGCGTTTAACCCAGTAGATCTGACGGATCATTGAGTGGGCGGGTTTGGATCCTGATTTTCATTACTTAACCCAATTTGTTAGTACTTTACTAATATATTTTGATTTAAAAATTAATACAACGAAAATAGAGTTATAACGGGGACATCTTCGATTTCCAAATCAAATCGAGGGCTACTACAAAATATTTCTCTACAGAGCCGGCTAGGATAGGAATGCAAAGATACGAACCATGGAGGATTCTTACCAACAGATGATCCGCAGGAGGAGAAGAGAATGCCGCCCCAAGATTCCAATTAAGGAGAGCAGCATGAGACCATCGCATTGTAGGTTGTTACACCCAGTTCTGCATCTTCATCGAATGCGCCATGCAACCCAGATCTGCACCACACACACACCATAACGGCTCTTGTGTAGCTTTTCCACTATACTTCATCGAAACGATCGGACCAAGGCTCTAAGCGTGAAAACGAAGAATGAACAGAGAAAAGGGCACTGGTGGCAGCACGAAAGGAGATGCGACTGCCGATCCCCAACAAAACTAACATAAGGAGGTGGAGAAAATAAAATAGGGTAGAGAAAAAATAGGGTTTCAGGTACGACCCCAAATTGTCTGTAATTACCAAGGTTGTTAACTAATATGTATTGCTAAGTATTAATTAGTGTTGATGAAATTATTTTAATATTATTTTATTAAGGTTCAGAATTTTCTGGAACGACATTAGTGATATTGTTAACTGGATGGTTTTATGGTCTTCTGAAGAAAGCATATATGAATTCTCTTACATGCTGTAGCAGGACAAAATGACTTGATTCAATCAGTTTTCCGTAAGTTGTAATATAAAAAATAATTTCTAGTTTTATTATAATCTTTTATAATGTATTCCTTAATATGAAAACTTTTTTAGTAAGATTTTAACTAGGATTCGACATTGACCGGAGATGTCCGTGAATTATTCTTTGTGGATTGCGCACTACAATTCTTCCGCAAATTGAACGAGTGTAAGATAAGTGGTAAGAAGGAGAAGTGCCATGAGTAGTTGACGATGAGGTATTTGCCGGTCTCATCGCCAATTGGTCAAAACCTGAGATTGTAAATAATTCCACTAACAACTCCCAAAATAGGAAAGGCAACCACTAGGGCTGAAAATAAAATCCGAACCGAAATTTCCGAACCGTACCGAACCGAACCGAACCAAAATATTTTTTGTAAACTGATCGGCTTAAAACAAAAATTTCGGTAACCGAACCAAACCGATAACCGAAAATAACCGAAAAAACAAAAAAACCAGAAAAACCGAACCAAAATAAGTGAAAATAACCAAAAAAACCCGAAAAAACCGAAAAACCAAAAAAATAAGCAAAAATTAACCAAATAAACCGAATTTCAATAAAAAACTGAACCAAACCGATTTCTGAACCGAAACGAACCGAAATTTTATTCGATTCAATTCGGAACACAAACCCAAAAACCTAAATAACCGAAAACCAAAATTTCCGACCCATTCCAAACCGAACCGACCCGATTCCCAGTCTTAGCAACCGCAATGGCAAAAGGCAATATGTTCACAATGCGGGAGCTACCAATTTTCCCAAAGTTGAAGATTGTTGAATGAAGGGTCAGTGACCTCTTAATTTAGGTTCGTCTTTGAAGGGAAAGAAGTTTACAATATAATGAGGTCGTCTACAAGCCATAAGAACTCACAATGGTATGATTGTTCAAATGATTCTCTCTCTAATTTCCCACTCTAAGATTCGCAGCCCCGACCATTTCTTAATGGTCTTGGCTCTTATTTTACAATTCATTCCCTTGTAATCATTTGGCTATACGGAGTGGTTGATTTTGCATGACGTTATTTCGGCTTGAGCTAAGTTTAACTCATAGGTTTACTATTTAAGCTCGGCGTTTTGAGTCATAGATTACTGCTCATATCGGTGATAGGTCTTCTAAGCTCACTGTAGTTCCGGAGCCGTTCCTCCAGGATTGACTTGGGCTCTGTCCTTGATTCGATGGGCCTATTAATGGGCTCAAAGTCTCCTCGGCCTTGTTATGGGTTCGACCCATACCTAGCAATATGTCCCCCCTTAGTTTGACGAGATGAGATGATTTCAACTTCGTTGGATATGAAAGGTTTCGAGCTTAGGGGACTTTTAGATCATTAATAGGTGGCTATCGTCGACATAGGGTTTCAAGTCTAGATTTTAACGGTAGGCTCGTATTTCTAGGGGTTAGTTGTTGGCTTCAAGGCAACTCTTCTACTTTCGATTTCCTTTCCTTAATAAGTCTCTCACTTTATGAGGATTCCTTACTTTGTGGTTTGATAAGGTACTTTTGCTCTCCCTTCTATATACTTTCTCTATCTAGCTTTTTGGTTCTCTTATTTTCCATGTCTTCAGTTTGTTGCACTCTTGAGATTGATTTGGTTGGTAGTTATGGGAACTTTCTCTTAGATTTCTTGTGGGTACTGGTCCGCCCGTCTCCATTTGTTTCTTCCTCGTTCCTCATTATATTTTTTAAGGACCATGTCTTTTAGATGGCGGCAATTGGTGGTGCTATAACCTTGCCGGTTATGAAAGTCGCATAAGGCATTCTGATCATCGTCACATGACAGGGTTATTTGTGCTTTTTGTTCGTCGATGAAGTAGGCCGCATGCCTTTTTTCTTTATCGTGTTTGTGTTGTCCCTCGTAAAATTGTTGCGGCGCAAAATGTTCTTCCTTGTCGTTTGCGATGTGCGCTTTGATGTTCTTTTGAGCCATTGCTGCCTTTTATTCTTCTATTTTTATGAACCTGTTGACTCTATGGAAAACATCTTCGAGGGTTTGTGGTTGGTTCAATAGTAGTTCCTCTTTAAACCTGGATTCGTACCAAATTGCATTTCTGAGTGTGGCATGGCGGCCTCGACAGAGATTGTCACCTTCAAGACCACTTCCTTATATCGTTCGATGAAGATTCTCGGAGGTTCTCGGTGCCCTTGACTAAGAGACCAAAGGTCAGCGGTCAATGCCTGCTTTTCGATGAACATAGAATAGTGTTTCGCAAAAACCGTAGATAGCTGTTTGAAGCTATCTACAGATCTGGCTTTGAGGTGGGAAAACCATGAGAGCAGGGTCCCCCGAGATTCTCGATGAACAATTGGCAAAGGTTGGTATCCCTTTCTTCATCTGTGAACAGAGCTCTTCCCATCATGATTGTGAATGCAGTCATGTAATGAGGCGGGTCGGCGTTTCCTTTGAACGTAGGGAACTTGATCTTTGTCGTGTGTTTTATGTGAGTTTTAGTGATGCATTTTATGAATGGAGTCCTTTGGGTATCTTCGATGACTCGTTCAATTTCTAGTGTTGAGCTCGTGGCTCGATGGACGAGGGAGTTCATTTTTCGGAGTTGGGCTTTCAGCATCTTTATTTCTTCAGTTTGGTCGACAGGATTACCAAGGGTGCTTCATTTTCCTTTTCACTCAGAACTCATGTGTTTTTATCTACTTCATTTTAGTATTTTCCTTTTCACTTCATATTGAGAGTGCAATGCTTCATTTTAGTATTTTCTTTTTCACTCATAACTCACGTGTTTTTATCTACTTTATTTTTTATGTTTTTAGACTTATTTATCTATTTTGATCATTATTCCTTCTCTTGAATTTATTTTCACACTGGGATGGTGTGAAGTAAGTCTGGGGGAGGGTATATGATGGTACTAATGTTATTTTGGATATTTTTTCTGTATGATAAAAATTTTCAAAATTTCGTTTTGTTTAGATGAGTCTAGACGAATTGAAGGAATCATAACCATAATCAATAATGACTGCCAACCTAGTGTGAGTTTAGATCATTTTCTTCTGACTATTGAGTTAGTTTAACTGTTGTGTTTGGAATCGGAACCCCCATTAACTGATAAATACACTTTTTAAATTTCTGATCTTTTGGATTGTTGATGATTTGATGCTAGCTTTAACTTGATATGACCTAACCTGATATTAAAGTAACTTGCTTATGATGTTGGTATAATTCAAAGCTAGGTACCTTTCTCTTCTGTCTTATGTGAAACCATGAATTTTTGCGAAGTATGATCCCCCTCTCATTCCCTTCAACAAAACAAAAAACGGTAAAAGAGGGATTGAACAGCGGACCTTGAAATCTGTTTCCTCATCCCATAAAATTGACTGCTAAAAAAAGAGAAAGAAAGAAAAAGTGAGAAAAACGCATAAATGCAAAGAAAAAAGCACAAAAGAAGTTAAAAAAGAATGATAAGAAGTGAAAAAAGGAGAAGGAAAGGGATTAGAACGGCTTGATGCTAAATTTGATATGGAGATTTTGACAAAAAGGGTACCTTAGCGCGCTGATCGATATCCCATAGGTAAGAATGCACCTATATGTACTTAAACGAATCTAATGAGTTGGTTGAGATAATTTGATAGTTTTATTGATTTGGGATTTAGAGTAGGAAGCATGTTGTTAGTTAGGTGGTGGTAAACAGTTTATTCGCAGTGGTTGACTAGGATTAGTGTGTTTTGATTTTGATGTCTATACTTTGGATTTCGGAGATTCTGCGAGTTTCTATGTGATCCGTTTTCAAACCTCTTCTCTGGATTTGATCTTTCTTTACAGGAGGACAAGCAAATTTCTAAGTCTAGGGGAGTCGATATTACTCGGTTTTAACACATTATATTGGGCATTTATGCTGCTATTTTGTGCTATTCGAGCATTTTCCTTGCAATTGATGTCTTTTATAGGTTAGTAGGAGTCCGGGTCGTTTTAGAGAAAATGATGCATTTCAGAGCAAATCAGAAGAAAGTTCGCTAAGTTCAGAAGAGAGGAACGATCGCTGTTACCATTGCAGAAAAGCCACGTACAAGAAGAACGATCGTTTTCCCCTGAGAAATATTGTGCAATTGCTTCTGTAATTATTCGAATAAAGAGATCGATCTTTCCCCATCAGAACGATCAATCAGAATGAAGACCAGAACGATCGTTCACTGCACCCGAGGAGACTTAGATAATTTCCAATTTTGAAACCTTGGTCCTCAAGTCTATCATTGTTTTTTTTTAATTTTTTAATTTTCCTTTTATAATATAAAAGCCTTTTTGGCTAGGTTTTATTTTCTTTATACTTTTACAATTCTAGTTGTACATAGAGACGAATCTGAACCCTATATTTGGAGAAGATTTTTGAACTCTGTCTTTGATTTATAATATCTATTTAATGCTTTTGATGTGTTCTTCTTTGATATTGCTTTGTGTTAACTTTGCTATGTTTGAGTAGTCCATGTTTATACCACTTATTTCTTAAAACTTGTTATGTGGTTCTGGTGATAGACAAGTTAATTCTTTTTGTCAATGTTTACAACATTATGTCCTTTAGAATTGTTATGTGGTTATGCTAATAGAAAAGTTTATAACTTCTTCTACTTATAACTTTTTTATAACTTGATAGATAGTTTATAACTTGTTAAGCTAAGATGTTGTCCACCAGATTCATATTCTCGTCCACATCTTGTGTCTACTTGATGTAACAAGAGATCACCATAGCATTTAGTGGATGAGTTTTCTCGATAAGGACGACTTTCGTACTGACAATTTCAATAATGGACCAAAACACGTAGATTTTAAGAAGTTAAAATTTGGGATACCTTTAAGTGCATTGACCAAATCTATATGTAGCATATAGCATGGGAGAGATTTTTTAAGGCTAAAAAAAAAAATCTTCATAACATTTCTTGTGGACAGCATCTGGTCCCTTGCTCCTCGATGCATATGGTTCCCTTGGTCTCTTTTTTTGAGATCTTCTTGTGCTGGTGGAGGCTGACATTTTGCACTTAACAGAGAAGAAATGAAGAGAAGAAGACTAAAATGAAGAGAAGAAGACTGTAATGGAGTTGATGAGAGTGTTGAAGAGAGATTAAGATAGTGCGTAATGGAGAGGAGACGTGAGAGAAAAAA
>OVBE01017247.1:0-10528 GCA_900406425.1 Iberis pinnata | reverse complement strand
AAAATTTAAACGTTTGAAATTCGGTTTTAACAAAATCCGGTTTTAACGGTCCCTACACGCCGAACATGTGGGTGACGCCCAGACGAGCTAGTGCCTTGGCGAGGACAACGTTGCCATCAATTAACGGTGGAGTTGCTGGTGCTGAATCATCCACCATTTTTCTTCTTCTTGGATCGCTGAACTTTCTAAATTTATTACGTTTCTTATTATATAGACATTTGATTTGTGGTTTACGTTTTTTTTTCATAATTGTGTTATTGCTATAATGCTAATGTAGTTTTAAATTGAGAGCAAGTTTGTGACTAAATTAATAAAAATTGATCACTAATGACTAAAATATGCACTATATAACGTAAAAGTAGAGTTTTATTCCTAAGAAACTGTGATCACTACTGACTATTTCTCACTAATCATCTCAATAAAATTATGAGTTTGGTTTGGGTACATAAACCTTGTCTAGTTTGTTTTAATGTTTGATCCAGTTCATAATTCAATGTCTAGCTCATTGGACTATTGTTAGGTAAGAAAGACAATCCAAAACTGGAATTGTGCTTTTACAAAATGTGGAGAATTTGAACTAAACTATACATTAAATATTATATAATACGAAAATGAAAACATTAGTGAATTCCACAACCAAACTGTGCTTACAAACTTTCTTAAATCTACAAATTTACATGGATCAGGTTTCGAATATTCTTACGTATGTTTTTTTTTTTATAAGTCGAGTTGCAAATACGCTTTCAAGATATCAAAACCAAATATAAAATTAAAATGGACTTGGACTTAATTAATTTAACAGAGCTTAAGAAAAAGGAAAAGAAAAAAAAAACACATCAACGTGTAAGACCATCAACAATCAAACATCTTTTAATGGCAAGCACGTCCTCTTTCGAATTTGTCCTCACGTATACATATTGACAATCATACATTTTTATACAAGCAGTGTTGAGGTTCACAAATCAACATTCTATTTGAGTTTTTTTTTTTTTTTGTTACAAAACAATGGCAAGATCGCTCAAGAAATCAGTTAAATGGAGTCTAAGACGAGTCCGGATCAATTCACCCTCCATTAGGTTCAAACCGGACTCAAGTTCCATAGAAAGAGATCAACGAATCGAGTTTCTAGGCGAAAATGGCAACAATGTTGGATCAGAAAGTGAAGAAAACAAAGACCAAAGCGATGTGAGTGAAGAGACTGAAGAGGAAGAAGAAGAAACTGACAAAATATTAGTAGAAGACGAAGAAGATGAAGAAGAAGAAGAAGGGGAAGAAAAAGAACAAGAGCAAGAGGAAGGCAAGAAGAGCATTGTCAAAGGAGAAGGAATAAAAGAGGCGGTGGCAGCGGTTGAGGAGGAGGCAGAAGGTGGGAATAGAGTAATGGTGGTGGTGGATAAAGCAATAGCTTCTACAGGAGCTTTAGAATGGGCTATAACACATACTTTACAATCACAAGACACTCTTTTTCTCTTATACTTTGCAAAACCTTTTAGAAAAGGTTCTCTTTCCACTCTCTCTTCTTTCTCCTTTGTTTTTCTGTAGGTTTAACTTTTAAGATCTTTCAATATTAGGCGAAAGGAAGAACAGAAAACGCGAGGTCAAAACCGATGAATTAGTCCATACTTTGAAGAAACTATGCCAAACAAAGCGACCTGGGGTGAGTTCACTCTCAACATTCTCCATACAACATTTGAAGTTTTCTATTGCAGCGGTTAAGGTGTGTAAATATGGCAGATAGAAGTGGAGATAAGGAGGCTAGAAGGAAAAGACAAAGATAAAGGAGCAAAAATAGTTGATGAAGCAAAGAAACAGCAAGTGACTCTTTTAGTAGTTGGCCAAGAGAAGAAACCTCCTGTTTGGAGGCTATTGAAGAGATGGGCTTGGAAGAGACGTCGTGGCCACAAAGGTGTTCTCAAATACTGTCTTGAAAATGCTTCTTGTATGACTATAGCAGTTAAACCCAAGAACCGCAAGCTCGGCGGTTACTTGATCACCACCAAACGTCACAGAAACTTCTGGCTTCTCGCTTAACAATACTACAAGTTTTTTCCTCTTTGTGTTGTATCACCAAACAAAGTTTTCTCCTCTTTTTTTCATTTTTGAAGAATGAAACAAACTGGCTCCAATACTAAAAAACAATGAGGCTTTTTCTTGGATTATAATGTAACAATATATTTACACAAGAATTATCAACCATCTTCGGCTGCTTTTGACCGTTAATGATTAGGAGATTCCGTTGATTCACACAACACATTGGAATGTAAGTGAGACTGCTTGGTGTCTACTAACCTGACCTTTCTTTCTTGAGCTGATTTCTCATTTCAAAACTACTGAACGCAATGTTTATAAGCAATGCGCTGAAGCTGATCATATCCTGCAAGCACTCCTGCTCCTGCTACTCCAAGAAGCATGTTTGCAGTAACTCCTCTATATAGCGCATAGAACCCTTCATGTTTCATAATATCTCTTATGGCGTGAATGGCATTGCGGTATTTTACAGGTTGTCCTGAAGTAAGCATCATTCTCCTTCTAAGTGTGTCAAAAGGGTAAGCAATGACACTTGCAGAGGTAGTAATACTCCAACCCAATAGAAAGCTAGCCAAGAAGTTACCCTATTGTACAATCAAAAAGAACCATTCTTAACTATTGTTATAACAGCATAGATAGATGATATTAGTACCTCTAAGGAACCGACTAGAACAATCGGTTTAAAGGTGTCATACATTCCAAAATACATTCCTCTGTAAAGAGTGATTCCCAATATTGACACGCTGAATCCACGGTAAAGGCCTTTAATCCCATCACTTGACAAAGTTTTACTGTAAACATCAATCATCCCTTTAAACTGTCTGTTTCCATTAACAGAACATTCCTTAGCATCAGTGGCTAAACGGGTTCGTGCATAATCTAGATGGTACAAAAACAAGGAAGTTGTTGCTCCAGCAGCACTTCCTGAAGCAATGTTACCAGCAAACCATTTCAAGTAACCGTCTTTCTCTTTTGAACATCCTAAAAGGCTCTTGAAGTAACCTTTAAATGCAAAGTTTGAAGCCTAAGAGCAATTAAAACTTAGTGACAATCTGTGTACAGAGATGTAGCATTCTTATAATCAAGATCTAGTGAGAGTTACTTGAGTAGGGAAATATCTTATGATATTGGCTTGATTCCCTCTCCAGAAAGATAGAAGGCCTTCTTCTCTGAAGATTCTGATAAAGCAATTAGTCAAACCAGTGTAAGGTGTTGTGAAATGTCGTGTCTTGATCATCTCCCCTTGATTCTGTAGTAAAAGCTTTACCCTTTCGATTGGAGCAGCTGCAGATTTCGCAACAATGGCTGCACCACCTCCCATCACAAAATCTGCAGAGAATTTCTCAGATTTTCTGGCGAAAGCCATCCTTTTCCCCCCGCCTAATTCCATGTCAAATTCAGCGGCGAAAGATTGTTTCCAGGATCAAGAGAAGTAAAAGAGAAGATTCGATTGAGAACACAATTAAATAGAAAACATATTATCTTTTCTATGAATTGAAACCAAGCTGGAACGCAGAACAAGACAGGAAGACGGATGGGATTTTTTTCCTTTCCTTCTATATTTTAAGAGTTTTTTATTTATTAAAGTATTTGCATTGTTTTATGAGTTTTTCCAAAATATATATATTTGTATTATTGAGTATAATAAACTAAAAAATTATTATTTTTGTTTCGTTAAATAAAATTTCTATCTTAATTACACAATATTTATTCTCTATTTTTTTAAAAAAAAGATGTATTTTATTAAATTATCCTAACACATACTTTCGAAAATACACATCATACAACTTGATTTCTCACACCTTTTTACATGCAAAGAGATTTTTTTTTAAAAAAAACGTTTATGGAGGATATACGTTTTCAAAAGAATATTAATGGAAAACCAGATCAAATAGTGTTTTTATCTTTTTTATCGGATTTTTTGCTAGATTTTTTTGTTTGCATTTCTTTTCAATAACTATTTTGTACTTGGTATTACAAATGTATGAAAACAATGTTGTCTTCTTTATTAAATTTCCGAGCATGCAAGTTATGATTTTCTTATGCAATTATCATGCGATTTTTATTTTGAATGGTCATTATGTATTGTAAAAATGAGTATATTTCTTGATGTATGAACCGATAATTGAAATATGACTATTGTTCTTAAATAGTGGATATAACTGTTCTTTTATATGTGAATTTTATTCATGAATGATGAATTAAAATTGTTCGTTAAAAAATATATTTGATTGTCAACACCATTATTATTGTGAATGTTAATTGTGAATATTGAATAGTTATAGAGTGTTAAATCTTTATTGCGTAACTAAAAAGTTTGTTTCTGTCTTTCTCATGCATTAATCTCTTTAACATAAATCCAAACCATCTGTTTTGCTGGTTAATTACATTAAGACAAAATCAAAATATGCAATCCAAAAAATAAAATAAAATGAAAACACTCTGGAAAAGCACTGAACAGTTTTAGAAGAGTAAAAAAAGAGATGAGATTTTGCATCAGCAATTGATGCCACATTTGGAAGTGTCAGGTCCTTTGGTCTTGAGCACAAAAGGATCAATTCTGACCCAAAGCAAAGAGAAGATAGACGCCAATAACACTGACCAAATTACCACAATGGTTGGTGTCCTATTTTGTCTTCCCATCAGACCTTTGAGGAATGGGTAGAGATGCACAATGACCCAAAAGGAAAAGAAGAGTTTACCAAATAGAGGCCCCCAAGACGAAGATCCATTGTTAATGGCATCTGAGATGCCTGCAACAACTCCGACTAGGTTTATGATCAAGACAGTTGTTGGAGGGATAAGCAGTGTTGTCCATTTGAATGCGTAAAGCTCTCCAAAGTCATCATCATCTGTTGCTTTCGATGTAACTGTGAAGTTAGTGTCAATGCCTGCTAAGATTTTAAGAAGACCTTGAACAACCGCAAAAAGATGAGCTGAGATTCCTCCAATGACCCAGAATTGCTCGTTTCTCCACCATTCCTCAATGCTCACTCCACTCCATCTCAATTCCAAGATTCCCGTTGCAATGATCGACATGAACAGCGCAATGAAGAAGAGACTGGCAAATGTGCTTATCTGAAAGAAGATTCAGGAAAGAAAATAATTAGCAAAGCTAACGCAACCTTTTAGATGGTCCTATCTGATGAGTTACTAACCGGTGGCATGATGAATTTATCTGTAAGGAGACAGATGGCTGGTAGGATACAGTAAGCAAGGAGTGGTATAGATGTGAATGGGTAGATAGTTGTGTTGGCGTATGCGAAACGCTCAAGCCACTTAAGTTTGCCTCCTTTGTAGCCGTACCAGAGAGGACTGTGCCGACTGAAAAAGATTTCAACAGACCCAAGAGCCCACCGCAAAACCTGGTTTAACCTGTCTGATAGGTTAATAGGAGCTGAACCTTTAAATGCAGCTCTCTTAGGCATGCAGTAGATAGATCTCCAGCCACGACAATGCATCTTGAAACCCGTCAAAATATCTTCAGTGATGGAGCCATAGATCCAACCCAGCTACATTTAAGAGACACGCTAAGGTATAATCACAAATAAGAAGGTGCTACATTAAAGTTTAGTATTGTTACCTCAGTTCCCCACTCAGTCTTGTCTTCATAACCACAACTTATGACATGGATTGCCTCCTTAAGGAGCACTGCAGGACTTGATGATGGAGGAACACCACCATCTTCCATCAAAGTCGAGGTTACAAAGATAGATGATTGCCCAAACTTTTTCTCAAAGTTCATCTCAGACATCAAATGCTCTTTATCACCTTGTGCCCCTGCCAAGCAAACACTATCAGATCTGCAACACTCCCATATAAACTAATTCCATTTCAAGATTTCAAACGGTATTATAAGTTTATTGGGATAGTTTACCTCCAAGAGCTGCGACGTCACCATTCAACATCTCATTCTTCTTATTCTTTCTACGGCGCCCAAAGCAAGGACAACAACCACAACTTATCATCTTGGGACGTTTAGGACCCTTTGGTGGTTCATAACCATACAGAGCTTGTCGTCTAAAACAACAACCAGTACCAACATAAACAGGACCTTGGATTCCATCTAGACCTTTCATATTGATCTGTAACAAAGACAAGTGTAAGAAAGAGGGTACATATATCTCATATAAAAAGATTGTGGATTAAGTCTTACATCAAAAAAGACTGTGTTTCTATTGGCATAACGGTCATGCCTATCAATACCATCAAATCTTTGAGGGAACTGCACATAGCAGACCTTCTTTCCAATTTGAGGATCCATCAAAAAGCACATTGCCTCTCTCACGGCTTTGCTGTTATTCACATAATGATCACAATCCAAGTTCAGCATGAAAGGAGCATTTGTGAGTACACCTGCTACTCGAACCTGACAAAATATGGAGAAGAAAACGAAAGTTATATCATGTTAGGCCCATGATTCAGAGATAAATTCTTGTTTGATCCAAGCCAGATCAAGAAAAGTACCAGGGCGTTCATGGCACCAGCTTTCTTGTGGTGCTGAAAACCAGGCCGCTTCTCACGGGACACGTACACAAGCCGCGGAAGCTCGTGGCCTTCGACATCAAATCCTCCGCTGTGGCCTAGAAAGACTTGGATCATACCAGGATGGTCCTTAGTGTTATTCCCCGGCCATGGAGTTCCATCTGGCATGATCCAACCTTCTAGAGGAACCTTTGAGGCTTTCGCCACTAGAGCATTGATTCTCACCTTGAACTCCTCATACTCTCTCTGCCAGAAATCAATTTACCATACAGATTATAGATTATAGTGAAAACCTGAAGTGTGACTAGATCTCAAGTGATATGCACTGACCTTCATGGCTCGGCGTTCCTTAACGAATGTTGGCTGGACTTTATCCTTAAGATAATCAATTTTCAACGTGAAGTACATCTCTGGTGCCCGCGGCTCTATGGAGAATTTCTTACAGAAGGGAACCCATTTTCTTGCAAACTCAGCAGTTTCTGAGAGAGAATCGAATGTGAGCATTGAAGCACCATCATCAGATACATAGCAAGATATTTTTTCAACTGGGTAGTCCATGGCCAAGATTGACAGCACAGTGTTGGATGTGACAAGGGGAGGCTCCTTCATCGGGTCAACCGTACTGACAAAGACATCTACAGGGGCAAGTTGATTTGGTTCACCTTCTCTCTCGTACCTGTATAGACAAAAAAAAAATTATTATCCAGGCTCCAACTTCATGAAATTTAAGGCTCCTAATTAAAAATTTGTGGATTTTACCTAAGGGAGAGTCGGTCTAGATAGGTCTCACGATCAATGGGGAACCACTTAGGAAACTGATCAAGAATCCATGAGATGGCGAACCAGATTTCACAGATAACAGAGGTCAACCATAACCCCAGAGCATCGTGCACAGGGTTCAAAAGCCTATACCGTAGGAAAACTGCTAAAATTACGAGCCTAGCAACGATGACCATCCGATACGGATTGAGCTTGCCTGAGGCAATGGGCACTTTCCGCGAGAGTGGCTGTCGTGCCTCATCAATCCTATAGAAAAAATCAAAAGTTTTAAGCATGAATATGAATCATATAAAATTGATGTCTTAGACAAGTTTGTGGAAACATTACATTCCCATCTCAGGATCATCATCTGGTTCTGGCCCAAGGTTTCCTTGCTGGAGCTTCCAGTCATCCATTCTTTCTCGCCATCCTTCCTCCTTCTTGTCATCCCATCTCTCACTCCCTACCAAAAGAATAATTGTTAAAATTGTATACTTCAATTACTTTTAACTTGTACTAATTGCATAATACATGCGTGTGAAATTTGGTAAAAGAAGCAGCTCTTTCTCAAACAAGGCTCCGATGATGAGTTTCATATTGACAATTTAAGAGCCAAAAGCTTTAATATATAAAAATATGCCCCTATCTACCAGCAAAACTGTTCAATGCCTAGCTGGCAAGCCTCACACCCATGTCTTTGGTACATATATGTGTGTGACCCTAGTCATCACAGTGATAACTTCTACAATTGCACGCACACATTATAAATGTCTAAATATATGCTTAACAAAAACAATGTCTTGGGGTACTAAAAGTTACAGAGGACGATGAGAGGAGAGACTGACCAGCTTCGGATGGTGGATATGGGTGCACACGCTTATGAAGCGTAGAAGACACTCCATGTTCTCCAACAGGAAATTCTCCACTTACCTGCATATAGACACAAGATGTTTAAGAAAGTACACAAAATGATTGTATGTTAGAAAAAAATCAAATCATGTATAGCAAATTATGTTGTACATGTCTACTATGGGCAGGTGGAAATCTCCCGTTTTCATCATCCTCAGGGCCTCTTCCATAGCTCATTTTCCCATAAAGCATAGCCTCAGCAGAATGCTTGTGCTTGTTTTGTTCATCTTCGATATTAAACTCGTACTCAATATCATCAATATCCTCTTCATCCTCATCTCCCTCAACTCTTGGACTACCTTGAGAAACCAATAAAAAGAAAAATTCACTGAGGCAATTCGTCGAACAACAAGAGAGCAAGCGGGGATGAATAAATACCTCTAAGACGCTTGTAACGAGTCTTGCACTGAGGGCAATTCTGAGTGCCTTCTCTCCTCTCATACTCGTAGCAAGGTCTGCACGCCGGAAAACCACACTCATTGCAAGCCACAAAGAGGTCTCCGTCAACTGTTAAACCAATCTCATCTCCGCATATCTCACAAATTTGTCCATCTAGATTCTTCAGTGGCTTCGGCTGTATTCAATCATCATTACCCACAAAATGTTCAATTCCATTTGTTTGTATCCCATTCATTAACAAAATTTTTGCACAATCATTACAACAACATAACAAAAAGACCTAACTTTGGGTCATCCGCTTATTTTATTTTCAATTTCAAGAACGTTTCTAAACATTTTTTTAATATAAAGATTTCTAAACATATTATAATGAAATGATCGAAAAGAAAAGTGTATTTTGTTTTTTTACTAATAACTAGTCTGTGCAATTCTGTTAGTTCTAAAACTGTACATGTATTTAATACCCCAAATGAATATTGCAATTAAGAAATATGTTTAATTCAATCGTTCCTTTTGTGGGTCTAAGCTTTTTACATATCAAAATGTATGAAAAAATAACACTATAACCAACTCAAGAATGGGGAAGAAAAAAAAAAAAACATTTTGATACAAGGCTAGTTAACTTATTTGCTAGCAATCTATGTTATCTAAATCAAAATGGGTTCCCTAAGTAAAAAATAAATTTAAAAATCATTGCAAGTTAATAAAAAATGGGTTAAGTAAGTAAGAAATAGTAATTGAAAAATGAAAAAACCTCTTCATGGTTGTGGATGACGACAAGTTCATTACGGTTATGCGAACCGGCAACAAGACCGGCGCTGGCTTCCATAGTAACGACCAACTTCGAGGGTAAGAGCAAATCAGAGATTGCACAAATTCAGTTTGATCACAAAGAAGTGAGGATGGTTTTTATTTATCATCCTTTTAGTCTCTCTCTCTGTATGGTACATAGTTTGTTGCAGAGTCCCCATTGCCTTCAAGCTAAGCTTTCATTTTATATTATTATTATATTTTAGTTACGTTTTGTTTAATTTTAGTTCTCGTTGATATGTCTTGCTTTCGTCGTTGCGGTTTCCTCAAGCTTCACTTCTTACTGTCCTAATCTCCATTCATATTTCTTAAGTAATGATATAATATTATTGACATTTAATTTGTTCTATACAACCAACAACCGGTGTAAGGGTAAAGGGCCTATGTTTGTTCGAAATTTGTTTAGAGCGTTACAAGTCCCACCGTTCAAGTACTGTTTTAACGATTGACTTCTTCAAGATTATTTTGTCTAATAAATTTTTCACGCCAGTCTTAATTTTATAGTTTCTCATTTTACAAGTCCCTTCTATATATATATCTCCCTTCGTTACCCATGACCAAAATTTTTTAAAAATATAACTTTAGATTATTATCTCATAAAAATTTTATGGGTTGACTTTAGAAGTCCCCCCAAACTTTGTGCATATACCTTATTTCCCCCTCAACTTTTCAACTCTTTAGTAAACCCCATGAACTTTATCCTCTCTTTATAAAACCCCATGAACTATTCGATCTCATTATTTTTCCCCCCAAGCGATTGGAAGTGCAAATTGCGATTAAAGTTGTTAAAAAAGGCGATTAAAAATTGTTTAATGGGTTAAATTTCAAACCGAAATANATATCTCATAACCAATTCCGGTTCAATTTAAAACTTAATCTTTTATTTAATAATTTTAACTAAAAAAACGTGACAAAAAAATAGGGTTTCCACGTTAAAAAAAAGAGAGATCGTTGCAGGCTCTAATTGTCAGAGGCGATTATTGCTTAAGCTTTCTCCGGTAATGGTAGACGATGATAGAGAGTTCTCGGTGGTAGTGGTTGAAGAAGAAAGGGGAGTCGGGTCAGAGGCTGATGGGATACGAAATCAAGGTGATTTTGAGGAAGATGACATAGTTGCTAGGTTTGAATTCGAAATTGA